>JBBHKE010001220.1:52089-68451 GCA_037447655.1 Zygnema cylindricum
GCAGTTATCACCATAGTTTACTTTCTAGAGATTTTTGCTAAAGAAAAGTGGTAGAAACCCGCATAAAGCTACCGTTCACCTCACTCTTTTCTGATTTTTTGTTTTAGCCCTTTGGTACCGCCTTTCAAAATCTTAAACACTGCAGCTGCGATAGTATTAAACTCGCACTGCAGTTTAACAGTTTTGGGATCAATCAGCAGATGTTGGCAGTATTTAATGTGGGTGCAGATGTAGGCAGTGTTAGATTTCATTGCGAAAGTAAAGAAAACGTATCCTAACGAGACTATCATGCCTCTTAGAAGCGATTTTGTTTCAATGTTCTGATTTCAAAGGCAATGTACCGTTTCACGGAAATAAGCATGTACGACCGTACATTACACTATTAAATCTGTACGAATAAAGGCACTTTGCCATGTAACGGAAACTTTAGTCTTGTAACTTTGTTTTAGCGAAGATTCTCCGTACTATCAGAGCAATCCTATGCAAAAGAAATGAAAGCGTTACTTTAGATTGTGACGGATGTAGACGTGGGTGTAATTTATGACGGTTGTAGACGACTAACTAGGGTTTTGACAATTTGACGTCACGCTCAAATTATGATAGCGTCGACGTCACAAATTCTAAAACTTTCCGCCATGGTTTCCCGATTTTGTTTTTTAGTCTTTTCTCACTCCACTTGCCATCGAAATACGCCCAAAGATGGTGAAAAGAAATCGTTTTTAGAGATCTTTCATTTGATACCACTATTGACGTTTTTCATTGCAAGAATTGTGAGATAGAAGCGGTAGTGGGAGAAGGAGAGAGAGAAAGGCGCTTTCACGGACTTCGCTTTTGCGAAATGGCGTCCATTGGTCGAGAATCCCCCACGGCCCTTGTACGAAAAAATCGCACTAAAAAAAGTCACATACAGGCTGGGAAACGTGAAGTGGGGTTTTTTTTTTGGTACTGCGTACACAAAAATTGTCAAAAACTTCCGACATGTGCGACAACATTTGCCTATTCGCTCACCTCATGGAACTTTATTTAAAATCATCGCGCGAGGTGATTTTATAAAAAGTTTGAATAAAAGTTAGTAGGACGCGAAAGTGGGTTGGAACGCGTTAAGCAACAAGCTGCATCGCGATAAACAACAAACCGCAAGACATATACATTTTCAAGGTAACGCAAGTTGTAAGGTGGTAATTTTAATTGTTTGGTACGGTTGCGGATTTTCATGTTTTTTTCATATTTATGGAGGGAAACGACAAAACACAACTGTAACTTTAGCACATGGGAAAGTGCCCTTATATCTTTAAAATGACATTTTCCATGGATATCAAATCCTTTTGCTTCTTTTTTACCACACGGATGACAAAAACATGAGGAATCCATTCCGCCGTTCATTTTTGCCAAACTTCAAACTAACTTTGTACGCAAAGTCGTATGTGATGTACTCAGAAAAACCTTTTGTAATGATGTACGGAGACGTTGCGAATATCGTATTCTTATTACTCGGTTCGAAAACATTCAACCTGGCTTGACGCAATACACGGATGTACGAAATCACCGTATCATGAAGTACAAAGCTGCAAAACCTAAAGAATATAAAGCACTATCTACTTCTGTACCAAAAAAATAGAAATAGTTACGTAATATTTGACGACACGTCATTTCTAACCAGTCTCAAGTAAATTTAGCGATTTCAAGGGCTCCTAAATAAATGTAGACGGTTTCACGGTTGGAACATATATGTTTGACAAAATCCGACGGTCTATTTGGTTCGTAAATCTCGACACCGACGTCAAATCAAACTGTTCCCACACGACCTGGTGCGCAACATCGGTCTCGTTGCCATCTAACGGTCTGTCCCATTGGCTACTGGTGAGGTCTCATATCGTCCGGTAGCCAGGTTAATGGGCATATCTACACATGATCACTTTTTCGCCCTCGATTTGTTGGGTTACGCGAGGGGTTTGTGTGGTCGTTGGCCCGTTGTCCGCGACATATGTATAATTCTCATACTACACCCTGATTGGATGGTCCTTAAGTATACATTGTTAATTATTCGGACATTACTGATTTTAATGTCATTTTTAGCGAGGTACGTGATGCCTCCCCCCTTAAAGCAGCCAAATCTGTATATTTGTTCACGCTTTCTACACTATATCTAGCTTAGTTTCTTTTCTCCCGAGATAACCTTTGGCGAGTTTGTTATTTTGGAACTAGCTACAGGCACTTGTTAAGAAAGCCTTTTTGGAGCTCCACGATTATGCTTTGGCTCATTTACAGTGCATTGGTTTCTCCTTTGCAAATCTATTTGTGTGAAACCCTTATAAACGTTGAAACACTTTTTGACCTACGCTTTATTATATTTCTCAATTTATAACTAGTTTTACCCCCAAAATATTTTTAAATATAAATCGAAAAAACAATTACAGGCATATTTATATTTATCTTCTTAACATTTTATCCCCCTTTTTATTCTTTGACTTAGGATTGAAGTTCCATCGGACGAAAAGTGAGGTGTAAAGTGGTTTACGAAAATTTAGACCTCTCCGTATTATTTCGTACCTCTTATTTTGTTTTTACCCGCGAACAACATTACAGAGAATCTTGTCAATATTCTCCAAAGGTATGGGAGGTAGTGTAGGGTATCGAGGGCCCCGTGTCGATATTTCATATGTATCGAATTTTGGATACTCGATAATCGATGTATCGAGGAGGTGAATATCGCGAAATTTATGCAATATATCGGCTGATAATTCGATATATATTTTACTGCGATATATCGATGTGGACGGTAGGTCAATTTTTTTTTAAAAACCGCGCCGTCGGTGGGAGGAGAGGGGGGGTAAGGGGGCGTACGTTTGTTAGTACCTTTTTCGTGCATTTTTTCGTACGACTTTCCGTACCATATCGAGGGCTCTAACCGATCGATATTCGATGACGATTTGATTTTACCCGATACCCAACACTACTGGGAGGTAACAATGACCGTTTATTTTTTCAAGCATTGCTTAAAAGTGAAAAAATTGAGCGGTACAGCGATAATGAGCATAGATGTCGGCGGCGAACGGATATAAAAAAAAGCTTTGATATATATACTGAGTGTTGGTATCGAGTTCCTTTGCATATATGCGATATATATTGAATTTGAATTACCAAAATGTCGATAATAAACCCGATATATCAAACCAATTATTATGATAAGCCCATATTTCTTATCGACAATATATGAGGCATTAAAAAAATGATTCGATTTTTTTTCAACACCTTGCTTCGTTGGAGGGGATACAATTCCGTATAGGACTGTACGGACACCCATTTTTTGCGATATATATCGCGATAATTTATGTTGGTCCCGGTATGATATATCGAGGAATCTGCTTGATCGATATTCAATATATCGAATATCAAATTTATCGCGATGTGAATTTATCCGATACCCAACACTAATATAATTACATCAGAGGTCGCAAACGGTCAACCGAAACCGTGACCAACCGTTAACCGACCGCCCACGCTGGATCCAAAACGTATTCGGTTGCCAAATTTTGAGGGCCGTGAAACTCTGAGACCTCGATAAGTCCTCAGAGTGGACAGCTTCCAAGAAGCCTCTAGGATAAGCATGACCCCTTTGTGTTTCAGCAACAATAACTACCACCTTGGCAAATAAAAACTTTGACCACCTTCACCCCTGTAAAGGCAAGACTCCCTTGAGTGGATAGCAAAAATAATCTTTGAATTTGCTCCCCTGAGCAGTAAATTATGGAGGGTCAAAGTTGACCTTTTGTACAGAAGCTCTCTGGGAGAGAGGGTCCTATCTACAAATTTTTCTAAGTCCTATCTCTCTCACAAACTCTATCTACTAATGTACGGAACCAATCATATTCCTCTTCCGTACACAAAAGTACAGTTTGTTGGAATTCAAGTATTTTATAGGTCTAGAGATTGCAAAATAAAAAGCAAAATAGTAGATATTGACAGCCTGCCTCTAACTCCTCACTCAAGTCCCCACACTTGTCGCAGTCACTGAAGACTGGAGGAGGAGTTAGCCATGGCTGCCTGTGCTGTCTAGAGAGAGACAGGCAGTTGTTTTATAAGGTTTTCTCTAAAAAGGAGTTTTGACAGAGCCAGGATTTGATCCTGGTACCTGCCACTTGTCACACCCGCAATAGCCGGTAACCTTATCCAGATAGTCTAAATAAAATGATGATTGTACGGGGTATGATATTAATTTAAATTGTTACAATGAGACAAATTCATTTAACTAGAAAGTACGACGTACCGTACGTAAACGAAATAAATACCGCGGAGTTTGTTTGACGCCGGAAAGAATACCGCGCAAGTATTTATGACGGCCACGATTGAAATATTAATTTGATCGGACGACCGCGAAGGATGCCGAGATCGCGGAGTACGATTTTGGCGATTTGCGATCACCGCCACATTGAGTGACACGTGGCAAAGCTACATTGGATTGCGGCAACTCCGAGGATTACGGAAACGAATCCGGATATGACACGTGTCAACATTTTGGCAATGTCGTACTATGGCCGTACATAAAGTACACCGGCACCTGTACTTTTCTGTACGACACAGTGTTTAAATTGGTGCCGTACTTCAGTAGATAGAGTTTTAAAGGGAGATAGGACTTAGAAATATTTGGCAGATAGGACCCTCTCTCTAAGAGAGCACCTTGTATAAATGGCTAACTTTGGGCAGCCATAACTATTAATTAACTTAACCATTTTCAGTGATTCTTTTTGCTGCGGACTCAGGGGAGTCCAGGCTACACAGGGTTGTAGTCGGTCAGAGTTTTTGTCTGCCAGGGTGGCGGTATTTCTAAGGGAAAGTCAAAGTGGGTGAATGTGTCCAAATCTCATATTCTAGCTTTGCATTCTGTGGTGGAACTGAGCACACAAAAAGTGTTATTTCACAGGGGTGAATCTATATTGGGGTTCTGACTGTCAAGGGGTCAGTCATTTGAGTTTATATCAACTTGGAGTCGGCACTATCTAGATTAGCTTCTTTTGGATCTGCATACTCTGAGGGCCAATGGAGGTCTCATAGTTTCAGGTTATGGGCCCACTATCTAGGGTGCTTATGTTCGATGGAATAGACTTCACTTATTGGGAGTTTACAATGGCGAGATTGCTTTTCGAGAAGCACTTATGGGGAATTGTTTAGGGATAAGTGAGATGTCCGCCACCTGGCTTTGAAGGAGCTTACTACGGAGATTCATCTGAGGCTGCCCAGAATATCAACCGGAGTTCAGATGCAACGGAAGGTGAAGGGAAAAATCTTTCCGTGGATCGGGAAATAGGGTAGAAAGAAAAAATGACACCTGTGGTGAGGGGAGCTAGGCCCTCAGCTATGGTACCACATGTAGGGATTAAACCTGAAGAAAATGAGAGGAAAATATAGGAATACAAAAACACTATAGCAAAACATCTCATACTTAGATATGTGTCTAAGTCAATAGCTATCACTCTTTTAAGTCTAACCAAGTATTCACAGATATGGGAAGCACTAATTCAGATTTATAAGAGTGAGACTATTCAGAGGTAGAAATTATTAAAACAGGAAATAGAGGCCTAGGTATATAAAGGCGGTAGCATGATAGAGTTTTGCAATGATATTGCTGCGTTATATGTTGAGCTTACTAGTGCGGGATATGTAGAATCTGAGGAGAGTAAGATTAATACACTACTTATGAAACTCCCAGATGAGTACGAAAACATCATTTGTCGTATGCAAGCAATGGATGGCTCCTCATGGACTTGGAGCTTTACCATGGGGATAATTCTTGTGAGGGAAAGCACTTTGGAGCTTCGTAGGGGAAGGGACAGGGTCAATGCATTTTCAGCTGGTGGTGATTGTCGGAATCGTGATGAGAGGAACGGCGGTGACGAGCGAAAACGTGATGAGAGGAACGGTGGTGACGAGCGGAAGCGTGATGAGAGAAAGAAAGACAAAGGTAAACCTTATCGGAACTTTGGTGGAAAGAGAGGGAGAGGAAAAGAAAGGGGAGCTTTGAAAAAGGGGGGTTTGCTTCTTTTGTAGGGAACCGGGTCATTATATGGAGGAATGCCCTTGTTTGGATAAACTTAGAAGTTGGAATCTGGATGAGGAGGAAGAAAGGAAGAGGAGAAAAAGAATGAAGATTTTTTAGAGCTTCTCCGGATTAATAGTATGGGGAAGAGAGAAAAGCACACAGTAATTGCACGAAGGCAACAGTGTGCTTTTGGAGGTATAAGGGAAGTAAAGAGAGAGGAGGTACTTGAGGATGTCGAGGAGTGTAGAGTGTATGACTTAGAAATGAGAAAGTCAGTTCTAGGATCCATAAGTGAAAACGGGAAAGATAAAATTAATCAGGATAATTTTATAGATAATAGGGAAACAAAAAACTGGTCGGAAAGGGAGACTTCAACGGATTCCGAGGAAAGGGGAGAAGTGAAACTCGAAGAAGTTTTAAAGGATAGGGGAAACATTTGAAGTCGACCTTTAAACTTAAATTACATTTTATGCAAAATTTAAAGCATTTTTAGTCCCAATTGATCACTTTTCAAAATCGTCCTGTAACACTTACATCCCCTTTGCATTTACATGCATGAACTTCTTTACCTTGCCCTCTTATGTGAAAGGTTTAGGGGAGAAGAAATATTTATTGGGAATTAAATAAGAAAGTAATAGTGGAAAGAATTCCATGGGAGAGAGTGAAGGAAGTTCAGAAAATGGGGTAATTATCATAGATTAAAATATGAGTACGAAAGATGTAGATCTTATGAGGAACTTAGTGGGGACTAGTGTTTTTTGGGAATATTTGGGGGTGGATGGATTTGACATCACTACTTGGTGTGATGTCACTTGTGAAGATGTGTCTGTAAAAGGGTTAGCATCTGGGTGTATGTTGCAGATTGGAGATGGGGCTGGCTGTTTGGATCGCAAGAGGGAAATCGTTTTGTGTGTGGATAAAAGAGTGATGGAGTGGATAAAATCTTTGCTCGGATTTATGAAAAGTGGGATGTTAAATAAAATGTGTGATGCAATTATTATTTTATTTCATTTAATGCACTGTGTTAAATACTTAAGTTTTATGAAAGGAAAAGGAAAAAGGAAAAAGAAAAAGGAAAAAAGGGAGGGGATGTTTGTTTACTTGTTTGTGGAAGTTGAAAGAAAAATAGACTAGAAAATAAGGGGAGTGTTGGAATTCAAGTATTTTCTAGGTCTAGAGATTGCAAAATAAAAAGCAAAATAGTAGATATTGACAGCCTGCCTCTAACTCCTCACTCAAGTCCCCACACTTGTCGCAGTCACTGAAGACTGGAGGAGGAGTTAGCCATGGCTGCCTGTGCTGTCTAGAGAGAGACAGGCAGTTGTTTTATAAGGTTTTCTCTAAAAAGGAGTTTTGACAGAGCCAGGATTTGATCCTGGTACCTGCCACTTGTCACACCCGCAATAGCCGGTAACCTTATCCAGATAGTCTAAATAAAATGATGATTGTACGGGGTATGATATTGATTTAAATAGTTACAATAAGACTAATTCATTTAACGAGAACTATATGCATACTGCATAGAAACAGTTGTGTAAAGTACGACGTACCGTACGTATACGAAATATATACCGCGCAGTTTGTTTGACGCCTGAAAGAATACCGCGCAAGTATTTATGACGGCCACGATTGAAATACTAATTTGATCGGACGACCGCGAAGGATGCCGAGATCGCGGAGTACGATTTTGGGGATTTGCGATCATCGCCACATTGAGTGACACGTGGCAACACTACATTGGATTGCGGCAACTCCGGGGATTACGGAAACGAATCCGGATATGACACGTGTCAACATTTTGGCAATGTCGTACTATGGCCGTACATAAAGTACACCGGCACCTGTACTTTTCCGTACGACACAATGTTTTAATTGGTGCCGTACTTCAGTAGATAGAGTTTTAAAGGGAGATAGGACTTAGAAATATTTGGCAGATAGGACCCTCTCTCTAAGAGAGCACCTTGTATAAATGGCTAACTTTGGGCAGCCATAACTATTAATTGACTTGACCATTTTCAGTTATTCTTTTTGCTGCGGACTCAGGGGAGTCCAGGCTACACAGGGGTGTAGTCGGTCAGAGTTTTTGTCTGCCAAGGTGGCGGTATTTCTAAGGGAAAGTCAAAGTGGGTGATGTGTCCAAATCTCATATTCTAACTTTGCATTCTGTGGTGGAACTGGGCACACAAAAAGTGTTATTTCACAGGGGTGAATCCATATTGGGGTTCAGACTGTCAAGGGGTCAGTCATTTGAGTTTATATTAACTTGGAGTTGGCACTATCTATATTAGTTTTTTTTGGATCTGCATACTATGAGGGCCAATGGAGGTCTCAGAGTTTCACAGTTATCGGTGTACTTTTTGTACGGATACTGTACGATATGGCCTAAATGTCAACCCGTGGTATATCGAGATTTGCTCCTTTAATCCCCGGAGATGTCGCGATCCAATGGTATTCTGCCATGTGTCATCCGATGTGGCGATGACCAAAAACCGACGAAATCCTCTTCCGCGAACTCGGCATTCATTCCGGCCGTCTGATTAAATGCACATTTAATCATAGCCGTAAAAAATACATGCGCGGTATTCGTTTCGCTATCGAAATAAATGTGCGGTACTTGTTTCCTATGTGTACTGTAATTTGTACTTCTACATAACTGACTCTATGCATTCCGTAAGGAGTTCTCGTTAAATGAATTTGTCAGCGTTGTAATGTTTATGTAATTATCAAATACATTGTATTCTAACATTAATCATAGGCTAAATGGATAGAGCTACCAGCTACCGTCGGCTTTCACGACCGATAGGTACCAGGATCAAATCATGGGCGAGACAACTTTCTTTTTAGTAAATCAGTTAAATTACTACCGTAAATCAACTAAACTACTACCCGTAAATCTCAGGATAGCATTGGCAACCATGGCTCTAGCTTCATCTCCGACTTTTAGTGACTGCAACAAGTGTGGGAGTTGAAGAGAGAAGTTAGAGGCAGACTGCCTTGGCTTCTTTTTCTTCATTTTAATTTAGACCTAGAAAATACTAAACAAACCATCAATTTCTACACTCCCCTTATATTCTAATCAATCTTCAATTTCAGACCACACTTCTCCCTACAGAAAATTAGCTTAGGGGAAAGCACAAGTTTGGACATCATATCTGCTACCATCTCACTATCTGGTCGGTACTCTAAATTGATTATTTTGTTTTCTACTTTCTCTCTTACAAAGCTGAGTCTAATGTCCATGTGTTTGGCTTTAAAATGATGTTTAGGATTGGCAAAAATAGCGATTGCTGCTTGATTATCACAGAAAAAAATTCGCACACCACTATTAAGGTGACCAAGCTCACCAAGCAAAGACTTAACCCACATCAATTCTTTTACAGCAGACCAAGAGGCCATATACTCAGCCTCCATGGTGGATTGAGCAATAACCTTTTGATGTTTGCTACTCCAACAGCAAGCCCCATCACCCATATATAATAAATATCCAAAAGTGCATCTCCTCATCGGAGCATCACCATAACTGGCATCACTCCAAGTAGTGATGTGAGTATTCTCCCCACCCAAATGCAACCATAGATCCCTAGTTCCTATCAAATATCTAAGGACTCTCTTAGCTGCCTCCCAATCCCTCTTAGTGGGAGTATTTAGACTTCTACTCAGCACTCTTACAGCTGCAGCAAAATCCGGCCGGGTACAATTCATAAAATAGATTAGACTTCCCACTACTTGCCTGTAAGGAATAGTCTGCATGAACTTTTGTTCTTCAGGAGATAATTCCTCGTCTAAGACTATGACTCCTTCTTCCTCACTCCCCTCACTTCCCTTTTTCAACTCCATTGGAGGTGTACAACTATTAGCTTTATCCATTTGAAATTTTTCAAGCATGTTCCCTATTGCTTCCTTTTGAGTCAATCTTATAATTTTTTTTTTTCGGTCTCTCTCTACTTGAATTCCCAAAATATATTTTGCTTCCCCCATATCATTCATTTCAAATATTCCCTTAAGATCGGTTTTCAGTTTATTAATTTTTTCCATTGATTTACTTAAAACAAGCAAATCATAAACATATATTGGAATAAATATAACACCTTCCTCATCTTCAAAAACATAGATTGAGTGATCTGAACTGATCTGGATATATCCCAGACACGTAAGAAACTCATCAAGCTTCTTATTCCACTGTCGAAGCGCCTGTTTCAAACCATAGAGAGATTTAATCAGTCGGCATACCTTGCTCTCCTCTCCTTCCTCCACAAATCTTTCGGGTTGTCGCATGAAGATCTCCTCTTCCAATTCTCCATGGAAAAATGTTGTCTTCATGTCCATCTGGTGCACCTCCATGTCTTCCCCTGCTGCCAGACTGAGAAGTATGCGGACAAAGGGAAATCAGGCGACCGGGGCAAAGGTTTCCTCGTAGTCAATTCTCTCATTTTGGGTAAATCCCTTTGCCACTAATTGGGCCTTGTAGCGCTTAATTGTGTTATCTGGGTTCAGTTTGAATTTGGAAAACTCACTTAGAACCGATTGGTTTTGGGTAATGCGGACAATCCACCAGCTCTGAAGTATTGGCTGCCATAATTGAGGCCATCTCCTCATTGATGGCTGTCTTCCACCGGTTTTTTTTCTGGACAAGTCATCGCCTCTCCCTAAGTCTGAGGTTCATCTTGATGAGATAGTTTTGTTACCTTGTTATTAACCTATTTTTCTTGCAATCTTTTGCTACTTCTCCTTCCCCCCTCAAAATCTGAGGCTGAAATAGATGGTTCTCGTGGATTCTTTCGAACAATCTCAGTTTCTCCCCTATCCTTTGATTTTTAATCAATTTCGACCACGTCTTCCGCGTCAGGTAGAGTTGTCACTGGAGTTTGCGCAGCCGAGTCCTTCTCTGTCTGATTTGTACTTGCAAGAATGTCATCTTCTCTAAAACCTGGATAGTTAGGAAGCTCAAAGTCAACGGAATTTTCTGACTCAAATCTGATTTTTACTGACTTTGTATACTTGAAGGGATCCACAGACTTTCCTTCATCCATAACTACTAGATGCTTTACTAAGATTATATCTTCCCTTTTTAGATCGTAAACTCTATATCCTTTAACATCCTCATCATATCCTAATAAGTATCCCGATTTTCCTTTAGGATCTTGCTTCCAATTAGACCGATCTGTATCTAGACTGAATACTTGACTGCCGAAAACCTTTAAGTGAGATATGTCTGGTTTTCGGCATGTCCATCTCTCATAATGTGTTTGATCTTTTATAGCTGAAGTAAGAACTCTATTTTTGAGGTAATTAGCACAGTTCATTGCTTCTGCCCAAAACCTTTTTCCTGTTTTATTATCTGATAACATACTTCTAGCACTATCACTTAGTGTTATATTTAACCTTTCAGCAACCCCATTTAGAAGTATACTCTCCACCATTGTCACTCCTTACTCTCTTGATTGGAGTTTCATGGAGTTTTTCGCTCCATGCTTTATATTGTTTGAAACAATCCTGAGCTTCTGACTTGTTTTTCAAAAAATACACCTTGGAATACCGAGACCAATCATCAATGATAGTCATCATAAATCTCTTCCCCCCCGGTGAGGGCACTCTAGCCGGTCCCCATATATCTGTGTGTACTAGATCTAGAATTTTTTCTCGCTTATAGGTGGCTGTTTTGGGAAAGGGTAATCTGTGTGCTTTACCTTGAGCACATCCACTACAATCACTTATGTTATCACTCTCACTGAATTGAATCCCTTCCACCACTCCCATCTTTTTCATCTCTCTTGACTTATCTAGATTCACATGCCCAAGCCTCTTATGCCACATCATAATATCATGAACACCAGCATAATAAAGTTTCTTTGTTTCATTACTTAATATCAGCCTAAACATCCCTGGCTACCTTTCTCAGCAATGAAATAGACATCCTCCTCAAAACTAGCAGTAAAGACTCCTTCCCTAGTGCTAGTAAAAAAACCCTTATCATCTAATACAGATGTAGAGATGAGGTTTTTGTTCAGCTCTGGAATAAACAAAACATCGGAGAATGTTACTATGGATGTCTTTCCTTCTACTAACACTTTCAAATCTACCGATCTTACAAGAGTAGTAGTGACTATCCTCCCATCCCCGTACTCTATCTCTACGGTGGGAATCTTTCTTTTCTTAGTGAACAAGTGCTTATCCTTACACATGTGCATGGAGGCACTTGAATCTATAATCCAGCCTGGTTCACCTTTCAATGCACCGTAAGCACTTTTATGCCTTTGTGGAATTTCGACCTCGTTTTTCGCCTCCAACTCCTCATCTAATATAAGCTCATCGTCCTCGTCCTCAGAATCCGCCTCATGTACCTGTGTCAAAAGGGCCTTTTTCTTTCCTCTCGGGGTTCCAACGGCTTGCCCCTCCTTTATCTAAAGCTTGGTTAGCTTAGTGCACTCTGCCATATAGTGCCCCGGTTTCTTACAATAATGACATAAACCTTTGGGAGCCCTTGGTCCGAACTCGTCGGTCTGATTTTTCTACTCCCACCCTCATAGTTTCCAACCGGTTTCCGAAATCCTTGTTTCTCGAATTGGTCGCAGTTGCCAGGGCTTGCCCACTCTTTCTTCCCCTTCAGATCTCAATCGTATTCTCCCAAACGAGAATCATCCCCACCATTGAGTTCCATATCCACCTTGAGTCCAGCAAGTCCTGCCCACGGTTGACTATGTTCTCGAACTCATCGGGTAGCTTCATCAGTAAACAGTTAACCTTTTCTTTTTCACTAAAAAATTTTCCCTCGCTCTCTAGCTCCATGAAGAGTGTAGCAAGCTCATTGCAAAAATCCAACATCTTCCCCCCTTTGTATACATACTCCTTAACTTTCTGATCAGCAAATTATTGTTGCTGAATCGTACCACTTCGGTACATCATGAGAGCCATCCAAAGATCAGATGCCCTTTCTACCTGCAAATGAGAACATACAAATCCTTGAGTAAGATGGCGGGGGATGAAGTGCTTTGCCGCCATATTGTTGAAGTCCCAGGTATCAGTATCATTCTCCTCGATCCTCGGTGTGGTCGTCTCCTTCTCCGTTCCTTTCTCCACCACCTTTTCTTCCTTTGTCTCCTCTGTTGAAGATGGATCTGCTTTCATTGTGAATCTGCTTCCTCCAAACACTAGAGGGATTCCAAGACTCGATAGACGCCCCACTCGTCCATCACTATCCCCCAAAACCTTTTCTCACATAGAGCTCCAATCATCATACTTTCTCAGTATATGAAGCCAGATCCATTAAACATTGGTACCCTATAGGGTGGGCCCATAACTTTAAAATCTGAGACCTCCATAAGTCCTCAGAGTGGACAGCTTCCAAGAAGCCTCTAGGATAACCCTGACCCCTTTGTGTTTCAGAAACAATAACTGCCACCTTGGCAAATAAAAACTTTGATCACCTTCACCCCTGTAAATGCAAGACTCCCTTGAGTGGATAGCAAAAATAATCTTTGAATTTGCTCCCTCTGAGCAGTAAATTATGGGGGGTCAAAGTTGACCTTTTGTACAGAAGCTCTCTGGGAGAGAGGGTCCTATCTACAAATTTTTCTAAGTCATATCTCTCTCACAAACTCTATCTACTGATGTACGGAACCAATCATATTCCTCTTCTGTACACAAAAGTACAGCTGCCGGTGTACTTTTTGTACGGATACTGTACGACATGGCCTAAATGTCGACCCGTGGTATATCCAGATTTGCTCCCTTAATCCCCAGAGATGCCGCGATCCAATGGTATTCTGCCATGTGTCATCCGATGTGGCGATGACCAAAAACCGACGAAATCCTCTTCCGCGAACTCGACATTCATTTCGGCTGTCTGATTAAATGCAGATTTAATCGTAGCCGTAATAAATACATGCGCGGTATTCGTTTCGCTATCGAAACAAATGCGCGGTACTTGTTTCCTATCTGTACTGTAACCTGTACTTCTACATAACTGACTCTATGTATTCCGTAAGGAGTTCTCGTTAAATGAATTTGTCAGCGTTGTAATGTTAATGTAATTATCAAATACATTGTATTCTAACATTAGTCATAGGCTAAATGGATAGAGCTACCAGCTACCGTCGGCTTTCACGGCCGATAGGTACCAGGATCGAATCATGGGCTAGACAGCTTTCTTTTTAGTAAATCAATTAAATTACTACCGTAAATCAACTAAACTACTACCCGTAAATCTTAAGATAGCATAGGCAGCCATGGCTCTAGCTTCATCTCCGACTTTCAGTGACTGCAACAAGTGTGGGAGTTGAAGAGAGAAGATAGAGGAAGACTGCCTTGGCTTCTTTTCTTCATTTTTAATTTAGACCTAGAATATACTAAACAAACCATCAATTTCTACAGGTCGGGCGGTTGCGGTCGTTTGATTCACCAAGAAAAAAAAATGGTCGGTTACGGTCGGTTAACAAAAAAATGAAAATTTTGTACTGTCCATACAATCGAACAATATTGTATTTTGTACTCTTTGGTATCGCGGAAGTACGTTTCATCATGATTAGTGTCGCAAATTTGGCACAATAGTAACAATATTCATTTTCACAAATCTTAGGGAACGCGACAAAGCGTCTCAAATTTGACACGGTACCGCCAATGGCTATTAGCGTAGTGTACGCTAATTCCGTCCTGTTTTTTTTTTATTCTCCAATAGCGTAGCTTATTCTATTTTTTTCAATACGCCATTTAGGTTTATGTTCCAAGTACCTCACAAAACGAAAGTTCGTTGTCGTTTAAAAAGTGTGGTGTACGGTACGTGTCAGACCTTACATAATTGTACCTTTTTAAGTGAAAAAATATATTTAATGAGTTTTAGTAACCGCGGACGCATGAGAATATGCGCTCTAAAAAAGGGATAAAATCGGGTTGTCAAATATCACTATCGCATATATTTGTCCAGCAACCACGTTTCGACTGTGTGAACGTACGATTTATGTACCATTTGTCAAATTATGTACAAATACCTATATTAGTGTAAGCATGTTTGCGACCAACATTTACTTTTTTCAAAGACCCAATTTATAATTATTAAACAATTAGAATGTATGTTTTTTTTCAAAATTTTCAAATTCTTAATTAGCGTAAGCCACGGTAATTATTCATATAAGCTACAAAAACTTCTACGCTAATAGCGATTGGCGGTGTAGTACACTATTCATTTCACAAATCTTAGGGCACGCGACAAAGCGTCGCAAATCTGACACGGTAATACACTATTTATTTCGCAAATCCTAGGGAACGCGACAAATCGTAATTATTGGCTTATTCATACATCGTACATTAGTTAATTTTGTACTTTTTCAGTTACGAGCGGGCACGGTTAGTCGTGAGAAATTGAGTTTCGGTTAACTTTTATTTTCGTAAACGCCGGTCGGTTAACGGTTAACAATTTAGGAGCGTGACATAACCCGGTCGGGCGTTGGTTACTCACATTTTGAAAAATAAAAAACGGTCGGTTTCGGTTATGTAAAATTTTGACTTTTGCGACCTCTTGATATACATTCAAAAATAAAACCGAAAACACAAAACATATCTCGTTACGCACTTTTATCACACTATTTTTGTTGGCGCCCATTAGTTACACTATTTTTGGCAACGCTCATTCGTCACGCGAAAAACAAGAACCCTGAAAAAATGAGCTGGTATCTGACAAGGGATCTGCAAAGGTACAAAAGTTGTGTTGCGCGATGACCTGGTATGCACGTACATGGTACGCAAATGAAGAGTTTCAGTCGGTGTGAAAATCATTGATGATTTTCAATATCTGATATTAGATTACATGTTACCACTAAATTGCAAACATGTGATTACAGACTCTGCGCGATAGAACATCGTTCAAAATGTACAGTAGCATCCTGTAATGTTGTTCGTACAATTACAGAATTCACTGATGGAACTTCACCATTATAATTGATAAAGGGAATTGCTAATCGCAGAGACCATTTTTGCTGCGCGCATGTAGTTGTCAGAAATTGTACATTTGGAGTACATTTTCGTACAAGCTACGTACCTTTAAGTTTAGATTTGACGGTCAATCCGTCAAACAACTTTGACTGGCGAAATGTTGTAACGGCGGTTAGAAAAGTGTCCCGGTTGCGAACGTCGACCGTCATAAAAAAAAAAAAAAATCACACGGCCGGCGCAAGTTTACTGTAACAGAACTGCGGCAACCACATATAAATAAAAATGGCTGCGCGCAGGTAGTTTCTCACTTCACGTGAGCTCCACACACCGACATTTGACTTACGCACTTAGCCGCAAAAATATAGGGCGTGTTCCCATGTGTTCAAGTAAGGGTTTTTTTC
>JBBHKE010001220.1:68461-133409 GCA_037447655.1 Zygnema cylindricum
AGAGGTCTAGTACGGTGCAGTGTTTTGCGGTTTCACTGGTGAGGCCCTAAAGCCGCTACTACACGCGGCGAAATCCCGGAGTGGTCACTTTGGCGTTTTGTGACGTGGCATGATCTGGAGACACGTGGAGAGATGACATTCGGTCATAGGAATTCTGAGGAACGTACGGACAAGTGAAAAGCGGACACGCGTCCACTTAATAGCCTTGTTGTACATATGCCGTACAAAAGGTACATCGACAGTAGTACTTTTGTGTACGATACAGTAATCTGATTGGTCCGTACTTCAGTAGATAAGAGTTATTAGAGAGAATCAGGACTTAGAAAATTTTGGTAGGTAGTCACCTCTCCCTTTGAGAGTTTGTACAAATTGGCATTTTTACTGCCTCATAACTTATCGGCTGGTTGGCCGTTTTCAGTGATTCTTTTTGCTACGGACTCAAGGGAGTCCAGGCTGCACAGGGGTGCAGTCAAATTGTCAGTTTGCCTTCTTGGGCAGAAGTGGTCGTGGCTTAAAGTGGGTGAGTTAAATACTATCTAGAGGCTTCCTGTATTCTGTAGTCCAATGGAGGACACAGAATTGCATCGGAGTACTTTCTGTACGGACAGTGTACAACGTCGCCATAATGCGACATTTGTCGCATCCATATTTTTTGTCTTTTGTTCCGGAGTTTTCGTAAACCCATATGATGTTGCCACGTGTCATCCTGAGTGGCGGAGTCCGCAAAACGTGAAACTGTCCTTTCCGTGAAGTTGGCGCTAAGCACGGCCGTCCGATTTATATCGGTATTTAATACGGACCGTCGAAACAAATGTCCGTCTATTTGTTTCGTCCGGTACTAATAGTACAACTGTTTCTATTTCCTATAAACCGTAATCTAGTTAAATGGAAAAACCTACGTGTACATGTTTAAATACGTATCAATCCCAATATACCATAGCAGTTGTCCTAGACTAAACATACAAAGCTACCGGCTACAAGTGAGTTGACGGACGGCAGGGACCAGGATCAATTCTTGGGTCCGTCAAGTACATTTTGGTAAATCTACCTAATTCACCCCATGTCTTCTCTAGTGAGATTATGTAGCCATGGCTCTAGCTCCTTATCCAGCCTTCAGTGACTACGACAAGTGTGGGGGCTTGGAGAGGGGAGTTAGAGGCAGACTGCCTTTGCTCTTTTCTATCCTAATACTGACCTAGAAAATACTCAAATTTCAACAATTCCCCGGAATTCTCACGACCGAATGTTTTCTCTCCACGTGGCGCTAGGTCATGCCACGTTCGAAAAGTACCAAAGTGACCATTTCGGGATCTCGGCGGCGATATGTGCTATTGGATCAAAAATCGACATTTAATGTTAGCCGTCGAAACAAATGTCCGATTCATTTGTTTCGTGCCGGATCAAGTTCGCAATATATATTAACTAGTTTTATTTCCCCTCGTTTGTAATTCCATTAATCGGATTAAAGATCATAACACATTTGAAGTAATTATCACACCCTATATAATTTAACGAACTCCTACGACAGACCGGTTAGAGCTGACAGCTACGCCTCGCTCTCCTAGTCGGAGGTTCGAGTCTTGCTGGACTCAACCTTTTGTTCAGAGTGACTTATATCACTCTTCAGTCATGTCTATGGAGCAGAGGCAGCCGTGGCTCCACTACTCTCTCTCTCTCTTTCAGTGACTACAACAAGTATAGGGAATAGAGGAAAGAGGTGGAGGCAGATTGCCTGCGTTTTTCTTTCTTTTTCTACTAAGCTATTAAGACCTAGAAAATACTCCATAAATCTTGTGATTTCAACACTTCTAAACGTTGAAACACTCTTTGACCCACGCTTTCTTAAATTTCTCAATTTATAACTAGTTTTACCCCAAAAACATTTTTGAATATAAATTGAAAATAATAATTACACACATATATATATATATATATATATATATATTTCTCTTTTTATCTTTTTAGCATTTTATCCCCTTTTTTTTTCTCTGACTTAGGATTGAAGTTCCATTGGACGAAAAGTGAGGTGTAAAGTTGTTTACAAATATTCAGACCTCTCCGTATTATTTCGTACCACTTATATTGTTTTTACCCACGAACAACATTACAGAGAATCTTGTCAATATTCTCCGAAGGTCTAGGAGGTAGCAATGACTGTCGCATATTTTTTCACGAAGCATTCGCTTCAAAAGTTAAAAAAATGAGCCGCGACATGTTGGATAATGAGCATACCTGTCGACGTCAACCAACGGATATCAAAAAATTTCGCACATGATATATATTTTAAAAAATACAACCGAAAACACAAAATATATCTCGTAACGAACTTTTATCACGCTATTTTTGTTGGCGCTCATTAGTCACACTATTTTTGGCAACGCTCATTCGTCACGCGAAAAAGAGGAACCCCGAAAAAATGAGCTGGTATTTGACAAGGGATATGCAAAGGGTACAAAAGTTGTGTTGCATGATGACCTGGTACGCACGTACATGGTATGCAAATGAAGATTTTCAGTCAGTGTGAAAATCATTGACGATTTGCAATATCTGATCTTAGATTACGTGATACCACTAAATTGTGAACATGTGATTACAGACTCTGCGTGATAGAACATGGTTGAAAACATTGTTCAAAAGTAGGCTTTTCTATTGTAGGCCTTCTATAGGCGCCTTTATCGTAAGTTGTGCTATGGGTTTTCATGTGATCTTCTTAAATCGCTACTTTGATCAGCGACCGTCCGATCGTCCAAAATCTGACGATACTCCTATCGTAAGTTGTGATATGGGCTTTTCATGTGATCTTCTTAGATCGCTATTTTTAGATGCATCAACCGGATTGTCCAATTTGACGGTTTAAATAACAAACCTCACAAATATTTTTGATCTCATATTAAAATTTAGCATGATTTATTCTTTATTGAACGATGCTCATTATTGATCAATACATTTTGCGTCATATAATATAGCTTTTAAGGGTATATTGGTATCGATAAGGGTATTTGGGCATACTTTCACGCATTCAAAACATAGTTCAAAAGTAGGAGAAAGTACAACCATAAAATATGCTTATTGTACGAAAAAAATACAATATACCCTTATGACCCATGTTGTATTGGCCGCAAAATGAAATAAAATAGTAACAGGGTTGAGTTGCACATCGTTCGATAGAGAATTAAACGTCATGTCTAAATTTTGAAAAACATTCGGACAAAAAATCATTTTTCTGTGAGTTTTGAGGTATTTTTTATTTAAACCGTTAGATTTGGACGATCGGACGGTCGCTGATCAAAGTAACGACTTAAGAAGGTCACATGAAAATCCCATAACACAACTTATGATAGGACTGTCGTCAGATTCGGATGATCGGACGGTCGATGATCAAAGTAGCGATCTAAGAATATCACATGAAAAGCCCATAAAACAACTTACGATAAATGCGCCGACAAAAGGCCTACAATTGAAACGCCTACTTTTGAACTTTGGTTCAAAATGTACAGTAGCATCTTGTAATGTTGGTCGTACAATTACAATGTTGGCCGTACAATTACAGAATTTACTGATGGACCTTCACCATTATAATTGATAAAAGGGAATTGATAAAAAGGAATTGATCATGACTGTGAGCTACCAAAACAGTCACTGCCATGATCAATTCCCTTGATAAAATTACGATAGTTGTAATTTTACATTACAGCAAACTTGAAAAAACGAAACCTAGATTTTAAGGACGTTGAGAGACACGTTGAAACGGCCTTTTTCGCGTCTTAGGGTGCGTCTCCATGTGCCTAAATAAGGGTTTTTTTCTGTCGTTTTCCTGTAAAACTTAGAGCCATACCGCGTAAGTTTCAACCGTACAAACAAATAGAAATAACGAGAAGTACATTTTGCGTCATCATCGAATTTAAGATGTACTACATGTTGTCGTTTTGTGTTCTTCGACCCACGGCCACGCCAAAAAACGTCATCTTCAAACTTTTCTATAAAACACAGGGAAGATGTGTTTTAAAACAAAGAATTTTCGAAACACAAATAGAAACACGTAGTCGCACCTGTAAAAAATTTCAAAAGGATTCAAGCGACGACGAAAAATGCACGATCCGCTATGTTTTGTCTGTTTGGGATCAGGTACGACAAAGTATAGTACACAATTTGTTTGGTTTTGTCCGTTTGCGCTTGGTACGGATTTTATTTCACCAGGGGTCTCAAGATCCGATGCCATTTCACGTCGAGCGGACAAGAGACGCAAAGGCAAAGTGCATCTCCTTCAACCGTGAAACGGCACAGCCTGGATGGCGGTACGTCTACAATGTCACGAAAAGTCATGTGACGTCACAAGCAGTACAAAAAATAACGTGCGTCATCACAGATTGTACACTGTCGACAGCCGTCACGGGCATTGTCGACGTATACAATCGTCACGCCCTTAAGTGACAACTTCGTTTGGTACACATAGGGACACCCGAAATTCGGGTCCGCCGGATCTGCGCTAAAAAAAAAAAGTAAATTCTCTAAGTTTCAAGTACATGGAGACGCACCCTTAGACACTGTACCCTCCAAATGCCAGAGCGTGAGGTGTTTGCGGAAAAAGACAAAGCCAAAAGTACCGAGGCAATGTCAAAGCTCTGTCGCAAAAGACAAAGAAAAAATAACCAACACTTTCCGATATTCTGCTCTCACGTAGATACCCTACAGAACTTCTGTACGGCCCTGTGTACGAAACTCTTGTTCTCTTTTCGGGAAGGCTGCAGCAGTGCAGGGAATATTCCCACAAAAGTCGGTCCCCTAATGCAATTGCTTGCAGTGTTTCTGCATTGCCTAACGTCTCGTCCAGACTGCCTCACTCCTGGAGTCTCAGAAAGACAATAGTAATCCTTGGGAATTGTAGCCATCTCGGCCATGCCGTAGTGCCGAACTAGCATATCCGTACGCCGTACGACATGGTGCAGTTTGGCCAGCACATCCTTACGCATCAGGTGCCAGGATGGGAAAGGTAATCCACTACGCTTGACTGTCGCTCTATGCTGGCCTTGGCGTCCAAATAAAGAAGGTAGTCTTTGCTGCCATGCTATGTGTCCATTAACCTATCATTTAGAGCAGACTGGAGGAAAGAAACTGCGACTGGAAAACCTTCATCATTTTTATCATTTTGTCTTTATTTATATCGTGTCAGCAAATTAAGATGATGGCATGGCAGTCGTTCGTGTTTATAAATTATCGTCCTTTCTCCCTTTCTCTCCTCTTTCTCCCTCATATTCCACATGCCATGCTGACTGACTTACTTTATTTAGAATACAAAAAGGCGCAACCTTTAATCCGTGGGACACTGGATATGTCCAATATTTCGTAAACCTCGTAATTTTTATTTTAAATCTTAATATGTTTTTCTATCTTATCATCTCTCAGATTGATGCTTTAAACTTGAGCAGTAATTTTTTTTTATATTTTGGTCTTCTTGGACATGCATTATATTTTGGTCTTCTTGGACATGCATTTGTGTTGACAAAACTATTTTTCAGTTAATGAATTTAATTTAACAACAATTATATTTTAATATGCTCATATAGCTTTTGGAACTGTCAGGGACTTTTTGATGCTACAGTAAGGGTGGTAAGCAACAGCTCTTATAAAGCAATCACCATAAAGCTCTAACAAGAAATAACAATAATCACTAGACATAATTTTTGATCATTATGCGGTCAAAGAAAACCTACTTAATTTAAAGCAAAATATAAAAGCACTTAGGTTGCAACGTTCCATAACCTTAGGTTTTGGACCTATATTCTACGTTTGATTATTTTTTTCTGTTTTTTGTTTTTTTTTTGTTGTTTTTTGTTATTTTTCGGGTTTTTTGTTTGCTTTGTGGATTGGGTGCCATTCTGCAGCACTTGTATTGAAGGAAAAGTTATGTTCTTGCAATATTCTATGATAAATTACAATAATCAGAAACTGATGTTTTTTTTTTCTGTTTTGAAATCATTTCTGTTTGAGCTCTGTGGTTGTAATGTTTTAGCAATTCACTTGTTGTCGTATTATCAACTGGCAAATACATCTCTTGGAAGTAAGTTACCTCTCAATCATCACTTGTTCGTTATTATCATGCAGCTATTATTTGAACTACAAGGAGCTTAAAAAAACAATAAAGATCTATGAAGGTCGGGCCCTTATCGCTCCAGAAGATGAGCAAGATCATATCATCAAAGTTTTTTCGGAGCTTCTAGATTCTCAGGTAAGAACGGACTTTTTACAAGGTCATGCCCAGTTTTTACATTTTCTTTGAATAATGTCCCTAACAATAGTGATGTTGATAATAACAATTGTAATAATAATAGTTGTAATAAAAAGAATTGTGATAATAAGAGTTGCGATAGTAATAGTTGTGATAATAAGAGTTATGATAGTAATAGTTGTGATAATAAGAGTTCTGATAATAGTAGTTTTGGTGTTTAACAAGATTCCGACTGAGGCTCAAGGAAGAGGAGTGGGCGATATAGCAGGGATTTGCTTTTAGGAGAATAAACAAAGTAAGCAGAGCAGAAAAATCGCGTCGTTCTGCTGAAACTTGCAGATATGTACTCTTTCGTGCACAATCGTGACATAGTTCAATTGAAGTTTATAAATAAATTATGTCATTTGTCGTATTGTGCCGTCATATAGAAACGTTGTAGTAATAATAACCCCAGGAGATTCATCAAGATTCTGTGCCATTACAGAGAACCGTTGTACTGAAAATGACCCAGGAACGTGATTTTATGTGAACAGGTGGAGAAAATGGTGCTGTTTTTTTTGGAACGCCAAGGGCTTCTGGCGGCACATCTGCAGAGACTAAGGGAACGTCGGCTTGGTATGCAAACGGCAGAAGAATCTGTCTCTATACCACATCTTATGGAAGACTACAGGTGAGAACCTCCAGGCAGTACTAACAAACGCAACAAAAAAGTGTGCGTTAAAACTCTTCTTTAAATTTTATTTGATACTCCCTCTGAGAACTTAAGAACTTAAAAACAATTCTTTATCTCGGCTTAGTGTGCAAACGACAGGCGAATCTGTATCTCTACCACATCAGATGCAACAAACAAGTGCTTCCCATTAAGCCTCTTTTTGAGAATTCATACTTTCCGTACGAATTAAAGAGCCTCCTCCGTGTTGCAAATTAGAAGATTCTGGCCACAGCCACGTTTTAGTGTTGATAAACTGATCATAACATTCTGAAGACAATTAGAAGATGTTCGTTTGGAAAATAATTCCAACGATCAATATCTTTGCACTGGCGAATACCTGCACAATTTTATCAATTCATGCAATTAATGTTTTGGTGCATAGTACTACTTCTAGAGTCACTTTCTGGCACTTCCTAATGAATTAGTTTGGATCCTAAACTATTTCAACAAAAATATATTGTGGATTTCCAGCTACCACACGATGGTGTCTGAAAAACTTGATTTAATGGCTTGGTTGATGTACAATTTTCTGTATAAGTTGTCAACAGGTATTGAAATAATGAAAAAAAACAAATACATGACAACATTATTGTTTAAGATATTGTTGTAAGGTACATGTATCTGTTTCCTATCTTGACTAGTTAGTATGAAAAGTAAATACCAGTTTTCATGGATTGGACAATAATTCATTTTCCATGTACAGGGATGTGGGGCGTGAACTTTTGCAGTTGCTTCAGTTCATGGAAATGAATGCAACAGGTATTCGAAAGATTCTGAAGAAGTTTGACCGACGGGTGGGTCTTCATCTTGGAGAAAAGTATTTGGAGACCAGAACAAAGCACCCTTATTCTCAACTGCAGCAGGTTTTCCGCCAAGTTGTAGGTACCCTTAACCCAGCTGTGGATTTTTTGTTGTAATTACTGATTCTTAGTAGTGCATACATTCATCGTGGAGAAGCTGTAGTTGACGAAAACTGTTGTTCAGGTTCGATAGTTTTCTGGATGTTTTTTGAGATTTAACAAATCTTTCCAATTCGTGGAAAGATATTCCTTTTATTTGATGCGTTTGGGATTAGATTTTATAAATTTGGAACCTAAACCTTTTTTTTTCTATCTTTATATGAAACAGGTAGCTCTTTCCGCATAAATCTGTTAAGTGACAGGTTCGGTTTGCCTGTTTGCATTTGATGGAAATGACTCTGTTTCGTTTATAAGCACCAGTAATTTTTTATCATTTGTTCACAATCCTTTAAGAGACGACAGCTTTTTTAAAGGTTGACAACATCTATGCACAGCCAAGTGGAACATCATAATATTAGGATGTGTTCGTATAAGCTAGTGGGATTGTCAACACAACTGTTGTTCCATTCAAGGTTTTATTTAAGGAATTGGTATAGGAATTGGTTTTTGGTCGTTTATCGCATAATGTGTGGCTTGGAGGCTTATTGCAAATGTTTAAATTGTGTTTTTGAATAATTGAGTCATTGTTGATTATAATGAAAAGGCAGTCAACTCTGGACTTGTTGTTGAACCCCGAATGCGCTGAAGTCCAAAGAAATACTGAAGGGTTATCTTTCATTCTATGTAGTCCGACCTAGCTTCTAAACCATAGACTATACACCACTTCGCTTACAGTAATGGTATGCACTACGTGTAAACTTAATGGTGCGGTTCTCTTTTTCAACACATGCCAAAGAAATA
The DNA here is from genome assembly GCA_037447655.1 of Zygnema cylindricum. Classification (NCBI taxonomy): domain Eukaryota; kingdom Viridiplantae; phylum Streptophyta; class Zygnematophyceae; order Zygnematales; family Zygnemataceae; genus Zygnema; species Zygnema cylindricum. The sequence continues at coordinate 77,100 of JBBHKE010001220.1, forward strand.
TGAAGGAAGCTAAAAAATGGGATGGGAATCACAGTAACCGCCAATGTTGAGGCTTTTTTTAAATTTCTATTACAGTGCTTACCACCATGTTTTTGTACATGTGTGACCATAGTTCAAAAGTGCGACTACGTGGGTATATTATATGCACATTTAAAGTTTTTGAGTAAAACTCGCATGAGTGCATTTATAATATGGATTTTCACTCCAGTTTCAAAGGCAGAATTGGGACAGAAATCCGACCCATTTTGGTAAAATTTAGTGACGTATGCACAAATATTTCTGTCTGGCCGTCTAAACTAGTGCAAATTTTTTTACTCGAAATTATTTTCGGGAATATGTGATGTCACAGCACCTGTCATTGGACGCCTGGGTGACGGGCCTTGGCCTGACACATGCTTATGTCAGCATGTGGTGTGTTGGGTGAGCTACTATACAATACGCTTATTATACACGTGTAATATGGATTAGTATTCATTAAAAATCTCGCCGGTTCTCCTAAAGAAAACCAGTCTGGTTAGTCTACATACAGACTGAATTAGAAGTTCACACAAATAGGAGCACGCAAATAGTGACAGGGTTCTTATGACAAGTCGTGGTGATGTTGTCTTCTTTTCTGTGTTTATCTGCAGGGTTTGGGTGCAATTCTGGGAACTTTGATGAGAAACTTGGGGGAGCTTCATTTTGAGCTCATCCACCAAGAGCCTGGCTCTCGTAGAATGTCTACTTTTAACCTTTTTGCAAGAAGTCAGGTACCGTTGTACCTCGTTCAGGAGGAGCCGGTTATCAAGGTATGTTTGCAAGAACCATGTATAATGGACCTGGGAGGTTTTTTGCCACGATCTTTTCTGTTGTTGTTCTTTGGGCTGAGATTAGCGACCTTTTTGATTAATTTTGAAAGTTGAACCATAAATGGAGGAAGGGAAAACACCAGAATTCACCATTGTAGAAATGATGGAGCCAGACTTTTTTCATATATTATTTGCTGATGTCTTTCGGGCGTTTTACTTGGATAAATTGAAGGAATTTTTTTTAATTCAAGCTCACTGTTCCTCTTTATGAGTACGGTTTTCAAAACCGACTATGAGTTTTCAAGTGAAACTATAATGCAAATTATGAATTTCTATTTGAGCCCTCGGAAACTACACTTACAAGATGGTAACTTTTGTCTGTTTGTGAGGACAGGAAATTCAAGAAGCTCAGCAAAAGCTGACTAGTGCGGTGAATTTTAATACCTATGTGGCCAATGGGCTCTTGTTGCCAAAGCCGAGTAAATCGGTGGTAGAAGGAGAGGTGGAGTTTCACTGGTGGTCCTTACAACTCAACCAAATCAACACCTTCCTTTATATGGTACGTGCTACCTACTAAGAATCGTTGTTCAGAATTTCGGTAGAATTTCATCATAAAATTTGAATTTTTGATTTAGTTTGAACGATTTTTGTGGGTTACAAGTTTCATAAGATACGCAACGTTAGTACAAAGAAGAAGTTGATTGCGAAACAATGGCACACTCAATGGAATCATTTTGTAAGCTGTAGATAAAAATCGACACATCATGGTCTGGAATGTTTATTTTTACACATGGATTCAACTTGTAAAGTACAAGATGTAAAAAACTGAAAAAAAAAGGTTCAGCTACGAAAACATTGCATGGATAAAAGCTTAAATTATTACAGGTCTGATGAAGTAATCGTTCTCGATCCCTGAACTTTATGAGTGTGGATAAAGTGAGTAAAACTTGCAGAGGAACCCACTCTAAGTACGATTTCGAGTGTAACCATCACTAAATATTTATATCTTCTTGGAATCTGTTTACAGTCATGCACCTAAGCTTCTTTTCTTTGTGCTTTTGTTTCCTTTTCCCCTAGTGAAATAAGTAATTACTACAAGAATTGGAATAATTTTTTTTTGTGTCTCTACATTTTTTCCAGTGTACGCATTTTATTGAACCATTATATGTGTGAATTCTCTAGACTTGATAAACTGTTTTTCTGTAATTATTTCTCTTGAAAACATTTGTATTCCTGACCACTTCACGGGTAAACAATTTATTTTTAAAATTGAACAATATGGACTGACCCTGTAAAAGAACGCTCTTTTAGATCACATTAGTTCCACAAGGTTCACGGAAAAAAATTGACTGCTTGGTTCTGCGTTGTAATATGCATTTCTCTGATGGACTCTCTTTTTCAGAATCCCATTATGTCTGGTATTTGCAGGTAAACTACTATATTATTGTTCCCACTTCGGATGATTATGCGGAAATCCTAAAAGCTCCAGGATCCCTTAGTGGAGTCATCATCGGATCGATGCCTTTTTGTGCTCTCATCTCCTCTCTGGTTTACAGTAAATGGTCAAACCACTCTTATCAGGAGCCCCTTTATGTCAGTACATTAGTACTGATTCTTGGGAATGTGATGTATGCAACAGCTTATGACTTCAATGCTGTTTGGCTTCTCATGGCTGGACGAGCTCTGGCTGGGTATGTATTTCTATCTATAACAACAACTTCTCTTACTGTTTATGAACTCATTTTGCCAATCCACTTTGCATATTTATTTTTTGGCGTCTAAGGATAATTCTTTTGTGTTCTGTCATTATGGGTTCAGTACAAAAGGTGAACGTCAGAAGGGTCAAACCATTATATGGACGCATCGTTTTTCAAGAATTAAAATGGATAATGAAAACAGTTTTTGAAATTGACATAGCAAGGCCTGAACAAGCAAACAATGCACCTTTTAAATTATAGCCTTATCTTTTTTACTCTGGGTGTTTATGCCAATTACAGTGCCCCCGTATGCTTGTCCACAAATTTCTTTTGATATCTCTGTTAATTATGTATGGCTATTTCTTTATCATTTAAGACGGTGTGGTTCGTATTAATGTACAGTCCATATTAAATTTGACTTGGAACTGCAAGAATGTTGTTGAATTTAAAGTTTTGAAGCCCTACGTGGGAAGCAAACCCTTTGAACAAGTCTTACAACTGAAATTCAAATGAATAGGGATGTAGTTAAAAAGGAGACGGAACGAATCCGCAAGATGGACAGAAGAGGTGAATAGAATTGAATAAGGAGAGGTAACAGTCTGAAAGGGGAAGGAAGAAATAAGACGTAGAATCCAGTTATGAGTAAAAAATGAGGAAACATTTGAAGAAACAGTCAGTTCACAGACAAAGTCAAATAAGAAACAGATCAGTTAGTCAGGAATGTTTCTTACGGGAAGTCTGACAGAGGCAGCAGTCAGAAAATACCAAACATTCAGAAGAGAGAACAGGCGAAATAAGACTGAAGGGACAGTTAGAAGAGGGAACTATAATGTCTTCAGAAACGGATCGGGAGTCAGTTGCCGAGCATGGCATAAAGAACGATGAGGAACAATGAGAAGAGGGAAAGGGATGTCTAGGCAGAAAAGGGATCTATAGTCAGATGTAATTGTAACATGGCATAAGAGCCGTGAGGAACAGTGAGAGAATAGGGAAGAGGGATCTATAGTCAAAAAACGGATCTATAGTCACAAAAGGGGATCGATTGTCAGAAAATGGATCAACTGTCAGACGTAACTAACTGTAAGTAGCTGAAACTGGCATAAAGAACAACAATTGATGAGAGGGAAACAGTGAGAAAGATTTGGCAGTGAATAACGGTGGGTGCAGTGGGTGACTCAGTCTGGGCGGTGCTCGTGCTATCAACCGGCGGTACATATCCGACCAGGTGCCGGCAGCCCAGAGGACGTCTGCCTCGGCCGCTTTTGTGAGCTGGAGCGCCATGGGCATGGCAGCGGGTCCCGCGTTTGCAGGACTGCTCAGTCTCCTCGATTTCAAGGTACAAAACAATGCCTGAAATACTAGTGAGAAAACCAAAAGTGAAACAAAGAAAAAAAGAAGTTGCGGGCGACTCTGTCTTATCGATTTCAAGGTACAAATCAATGCCTGGAAAACTAGTGAGAAAAAAGAAACAAAGAAAAACGTAAGTTCCGGAACTGCCCAGTCTCCTCGATTTCAAGGTAGAAAACAATGCTTGAAAAACTAGTGGGAAAACAAAAAAAGGAAGACAAAAAGAAGTTGCATGACTGCTCAGCTTCCTCGATTTCAAGTTTCAAAAACAATGGGGGCGAGATAGTGGAAAAACAACAGAAAAACTCGAAAGAAATAAATAGGCTGCAGGATGCTCAGCCTCCTGGGTTTCAAGGTACAAAACAATGTTTGAAATTGTGGAAAACCCAAAAAAAGAAAGACAAAAATAAGTGCGGGTGAAGCCTCCTCGGTTTCAAGGTACAAAACAATGGTTGGAAGAGTTGAAAAAAAAAAAAAAAAATGTAAATTTCTAGGCCGAGCAACACAAAAAAATAAAAAAAATAAGCTAAAACCGTGAAGAAGTGTATCCATTGCGGTGTGCGTATAACTTTTAAGTGTGGATAGAATTTGGTAAGGTATTACTGTGGGCCCGAGGTGTTTCTTTCATGATGCCATATTTAGTGTAGGTACTGGTATGCCTGTTGTTAGGTCATTGCGGGGTCGCTTATCACTCAAGATTGTAGCGTATATCTTTAGAGGTGTCAATACCACTATTGTTACTGCAAGGTAATTGTACCTGTGCTCAATACAGTGAGACTGCAAGCTGCATCTCTTACAGCAATCTCGAAAGTCTGGATGGTACTTATGCTGGGTGTCCGGCCTTTCCTTTTCCTTTATGTGCACATTAGTCTGGACATTAATGTTTACCACAAAAATTTTTGACTTCAAGCATTTCCAGAGGCTCTTGTTCATCATACATGAAATGGTGTTTTCCCATCTATACTAATTACGGTTAGTGGTATAGTGATGCATAGCTGATCGTAAAAAATAAACTATTTTGCACTACAGTGCGAGTCAACAGAGTAGCCCCAAATCTAAACTGTGTATCGTGCTGCTCATTTTTACGATACACTATACATAGCGCAATATGCTACAACACGTAACGTACAGCCTAGGTTCGTTACGAGGGCCAGTAGTTAAGAAAACCGTGTGTCACTGTGTCCACACCGGGAAGAGATAGTCCCACACGCCGTAATCGGGTATCGCAATAGGGTCATAGGGTTTGTTTTGTGTTTTTTTATAATAAAACAAAAAAAAAGAGAAATAAAATAACCCTAAACATACGGTCGCGCGGAGAAAACGAGGTGTGGCCCCAATCAGCATGCTCGCGCGTGCGAAAAGTTGCAAAAAATCGCAAGGTTCAGAACAGTTAGCGTATATATTATGTACCATGTATTTCTGTATTGCACGATACACTTAACATTTTCTTTTTTGTCCGTATTGATTATGGAGACCTGTTTTGGTATCAAAAACCGTTTTTTTTTCCTCAGTACGCATCACCAGAGTGGTGTACTTTCACAGTCTACCATTTTGGAAGACATGCTGTCTAGTTTTGGAGGCTTTCTGAAGGTATTAGACGGGGAAAACGTCCATTGTCTTACTACAATTAGTGTGGGCTGTGTTGACAAGTTTATTTTTGTTCTACCAAAGCTAGTGCATACCAACATTGTTGTGTTTTCCCGTTGTGATGCATCCGCTATTTTGTAATAAATGAATTTAGCCAACTCCCATGCAACAAATCGTGCATTAGGCTGAACTCGTAAATAAGATGGATTACACTAGCACTAATGATCAGGTAAGCTCTTCAGGGTTGGTTATAAAACTGTACTAGCTGATGCATTTCGGATACTTTTCTTGTATTTTGATTTTAGGTTCACAGCATTCAAACTTTTGTCCATATGAGTGTGGTCCACACTTATTTTTGACAGAAACATCATGTTGGCGAGACCTTGGGTGGTTCAGTTTCAGGATCTGTAGTTTTGAATCTGCTTTACCATATTTATAGTGTATTATCTAACTTCCACATTCACAGTGGACTGGGGATTATCTACAGTGAAATGCTGATTAACCAAATGATGTCGTTTTTTTGCTTTCCTTTTCCCAATTGCAGGTTTTGGGTGTGACGGTAAATAGTGTCACATCACCAGGCTGGTTAATGACATTCCTATGGATAGTATATGTGGTTTTTCTTTTTCTATACTTCAAAGAGCCTGTAAATAAGGAAACTTCGGGGCAACTTCCAAGACGAGCCCGGAGCAAAACGGAGCTGAATGGGGAAAGCTTTCCAAGTATTCCAGAAAATGACATGGAACAGCCATTATTGCTGCCTAGCACTTCCGAGGTAATAAATTTCCTTGTCTAAATGAAGTAAGAGAGAAAGAGAAGTGAAGGAGAGTGATGAGAGGAATAGAGAGAGAAGAAGCAAAGGGGTTAAGGAAGGGAGGGAAATAAAAAAGAGCGAGAGAGAAGAGAGAAGAAAGGAGAGATCGAAGGAAGGAGAACAGGAGTAGGAAAAGAAAGAGGTAAGGAACGAGAAGAGGGAAATAATTTTTTCTTTTTATCGTTTATGTTTTTCAACCATGTTTTAGAGTTTAATAGCACCGGTAGCTTGAAAGTCTGAGACAGATTTGTCCTCACTGGTACCGTTTTACTGTGTTCTAAGACATGGGATTTTTCGCATTTCATTTTTATCTAAAAAACAGGGGATTTCAGAGAAAGATGAAGACGAAGATGATTCTGTTGGTTCTCCGGTGGAAAGCGTATCTGCACTTATGAAAGAAATGACAGTTCCGGTTCAAACTCTTCTTTTCGTATACTTTATGATAAAGTTTGCCCAGGAAGTCCTCGTGTCAGAATCGAGCCTCGTAACAAAATTTTACTTCCAATGGGATATTCACGATGTGAGTTTGTATTACTCACCCGTGGGAATGGTTTTTGAGCCTATCTGTCTGACGAATGTGATTGTTTAGAGAAAAGGAGGGAGAGGAAGAGGGAGGGAAGGTAGTCAAGAAAGAGAGGGAGGGAAGTGAGTCAAGGAAAGAGAGGGAGAGAGAGAGGGGGCGAGAGAGGGAAAGCGAGGAGATAGGGAGAGAGGGGGAGAGAGAAGGGGAGAGAGGTGATGGGGGGGAGAGGATGAAAGAAAGGTAGGAGGTAAGAAGCGTAGGAAAGAGATGGAGAGTGAGCAACAGAGGGATAAAGAGAAGGAGCGGGGAGAGAAAAGGAGAGGGAGGGAGGGGGAGAGGGAGAGGGAGAGGGAGAGGGTGATACTGAATACGTTTTGAGTTTGATGTTTCCCCTTATCTTGTCATTTTTTTCAGATTGGGATTTTTCTGGCGGTACTTGGGAGCACTGTTCTTCCTGTGAGTGCCCTTGTGGGAAATTACATCAGCAACATGTTTGAGGACAGGTGAGTGGGTGTGAGAGAGAGAGAGAGAGAAGAAAGTGAGTTTGGGAAAGAAAACGATTTTCGTTTTCATGGTCCTCCAAGTGAAAATCAGTAAAAATAAATAGAGAGTACCTGACTCTCTTCATATTTCAGTTCCCGGCTGGTCTCAAAAGCTGTTCAAATTTTGATTACCTTGGAAGACTTCGAAGAAGATGTTTAAAAGAAATAGGTTAACATAATTCAATCTTTTTCCTCAATGCAGTCTTACAAAGCCTATCTACCTTTTCTCCTCTGTCTTCCTGCAAATTTGCCTGTTTATCTCTACACGCTTCTCTCGTTTGCTTTTTCTGCACCACCCGTCCTTTCCCTTCTCTTTTTTTCCGTCATTTTTCTTTCATTTTCTTCGTCTTTCTTCTATTTTCTCTTTCTAGTTTTGTCTTCTGCTCCTTGTCTTGCCTTTTATGTTGTTGCCTCTTTCTTCTCTCTCGTCCTCATGTCGTTATCTCCAAATGTTGCCTAAAACTTAAAAGGAAAAGATTATATTCTTTGGACTTTTGGTGTAAGGATTCTAAGAATTACAAAGAAAATTAATTGAAGTTCCATTGCCAGATCAATGACACTAAAAATGTTACAAGAAATATCGTAAAAAAAAGCCACTTGTAGTTCTTATTCCTTGAATGCAGGTATCATGGAAAAGTAAACCAGGCAGATAGTCAAAAATGTCATGTCAAAAATACCAATAAAACACCAAAACTTATTACAGAATGCAGAATTTGTTGATATTTGTTAGTTTAAAATAGCCACCTCGTTGCTCACATCCAAAATTTTCAGTTTATGCATTGGTTAACATTTGGAAGCATTTTTTTTTACTTTGAGCCTATTTGGACCTCAATCTTTTTTGATTTTAAATTTGTGACATTTTCCCATAATCTAGACTGTGTAATCTTCCATCCGTTTCCGTTTTGAAATCCAGACTATCCATGATATGACAATATACTTTTTCGTTGCGTTCTACAAATGGGTTTTACAGAATTGTCCTCGTCTGGACCCAAGCGATGACAGGAGTTGGGGTATTAGCCATACTAAATTATGGCCCCTGGATGGCCTACACTCACACGCAGTATGTCATAGGAGCGATTGTCCTCTATGTCGCCGCTAATGTGACTGAAGGTGAGACTTTGCTCTCCTTCTCCCTCTCCCTCTCCCTCTCCCTCTCCCTCTCCTTCTCCCTCTCCCTCTCCCTCTCCCTCTCCCTCTCCTTCTCCCTCTCCCTCTCCCTCTCCCTCTCCCTCTCCCTCTCCCTCTCCCTCTCCCTCTCCCTCTCCCTCTCCCTCTCCCTCTCCCTCTCCCTCTCCCTCTCCCTCTCCCTCTCCCTCTCCCTCTCCCTCTCCCTCTCCCTCTCCCTCTCCCTCTCCCTCTCCCTCTCCCTCTCCCTCTCCCTCTCCCTCTCCCTCTCCCTCTCCCTCTCCCTCTCCCTCTCCCTCTCCCTCTCCCTCTCCCTCTCCCTCTCCCTCTCCCTCTCCCTCTCCCTCTCCCTCTCCCTCTCCCTCTCCCTCTCCCTCTCCCTCTCCCTCTCCCTCTCCCTCTCCCTCTCCCTCTCCCTCTCCCTCTCCCTCTCCCTCTCCCTCTCCCTCTCCCTCTCCCTCTCCCTCTCCCTCTCCCTCTCCCTCTCCCTCTCCCTAGAGTGAGGTAAATCAATCTCTCTTGAAGACATGCTAAAAATTTGTAAAAGATTTGGTGAAATTATTGTGCCTCTGTCGTCCACCTTCTCTTTGTGTGTGTTTTTTGTTATTGACTTTGTATACAAAATCAGTGGTCATATCGTGGGAGCACCGCCATATAAACTCCCCACTCTTGTTTCTGTGTGGACTCGATCGTGATACACATTCTTTAGTGATGCTTGCTGAGTGAATGCAAACTCTAACGGCGGCAATATCGGTGTTTATCAATATTGTGAAGGGCTAGAAATCGATAATTATTTATTTTATGATTCAAATTGCCATAAAATATCGGTACAGTGACTATGTATGTTAACTGGCCGGACAGTGCCCATGTATCTCCTTTATTTATTGTGCGCTAAGTGTTTTTGTACTAGTAACATATGGTTTTTACGTTTAGCAGATGTACCATATGTCTTTGTACATTCACAAGACGTTAAATGTTTATGTGCCGTCAGATTTTTCCTGGGAAATTGAAAATTGTGGTAATTTTTTGGCGTGCACCATGTAAGATATCATTTAAGTTTGCATGTAAAATACCATCTAAGACATATTGAGTTTCATTACAAATAGTGTCAGAACCATCTCTCCAACATTTTGTGTTATTGTGGATATCGCAACTTCCTTGTCAACTAATTGCGATCATCGATTTTTCGTTGTATTCCTTTAATTTCTGAAGTATGGAGACTCCCAAAAATGCCAAATACCGAGTATCGTATAACTTACCCAAAATACATCATAACATAATTGTTTCTGTACCCTTTATAAAGGACAGCCAGGTTATCCTCTGGTTCACGTTGTCTGTTATAATGTAATTCCATTCCACAGATGCATGTATATATAATGTCATAGAGTTTTTCTCTTGACAGTCTTGACAGTATGTTTGATTATGGGAACACTATTTTATTAATTACCCGTTTGTCTACCTGTTTGCAGGTGTAAACCTTGCGGTTTTCTTTTTGTCAAACATAGTTTTTTTTTCTGTGTTTTAATTGCCCGTTTGTCTACCGTTTTGGAGGTGTTGAAACGTGACACTTTTGTCAGAAATAGTTCCTTTTCTTTTTTTATTAATTACCCGTTTGTTTACCTTTTTGCAGGTGTGAATATGGCACTTCTGTCAAAAGTAATGTCTCCGGCTTTGGCTCGAGGAACTTTTAATTGTGGATTGCTTTCAACTGAAGCGGGAACTCTTGCGAGAGTCCTGGGAGATGGGCTCATTAGTCTTACTGGGTATCTTGGGACATCATACATTATAAATTTGACAATGATTCCAGTATTGGTGACTGTGTTTTTGTCGTTATTCTTTACAAATTGGCATTATAATAAGATCTTCTGAGGCAGTCAACGAAGGTCGATATTCTTTTACAAGGGTTATAGGTTTTAGGGTTTAGCTTTATGGTGGAAATTCAGTGAAGGGAGATTCAGAACGTGTTCTAGAAATTGGCTCACTGATAAAGTCGAGTGAATTGTGGATCGGTCGTGTTCACTCGGTTGAATAAATAATAAAGGTTTCTTTTTTTTGAGCTTTTAAATTTAGTGTTGCACTTTTTATATTGGAAAGGTGGCTTGCTTGTATGTTTTTTTCTATCACGGGAGCCTGGTTTGACTTTGAGGGACTGTAAATTCAAATGATGATGATGATGATGGTAATCATGACAGGGATAATGACAACTGATCAGGACATGCTCCCCTTTCTTCACTTTTGTCACATCTTTTTTTGCTAATGAAGAGTAAAAAGATTTTAGACTGACATCGACATGGAGATGGACATGGTTGAAGGATTTGAAAATGGCGTGAAATTGGCAATGGCGTGATGCATTGAGGTTTTAAACGCCCAAAAAATAATGAATATGCGCACGGAACAAAATTCAAAAGTTTATAAAATGCGTTGACCGAATTTGACTTCCTAATAAATAATAATAAAAAAGAAATATTAATCAAAAGTACTACTACAACTTAGGGTATTTGCCCATGTATTAAAGTACCGGGTTTTTTATTAGCATGAGGGAAAGTACTCGCTATTTTCATCATTGCCCATCACGCGCATGTACGGGAAAAAGTTGCAGTTAATCAAATTTAACTCCAAAAAAAATGGGAATTGTTAGACGCAGTGACAATTTTTGCTGCGCGCCAGTTGCGTCATCTTGTCAAAAATTGTACATTTTAAGTACAGATTAGTACAAATTACGTAGCGTTGAGTTTTGATTTGACAGTCAATTCTTCGAACAACTTTGACTTGCGAATTATTGTAACAACCGGTTAAAAAATTGCCGCGCTTGCGAACGTCGACCGTCATAAAAAAACAACAATTCATACGGCCAGCTAAGGTTTACGGTAACAAAACTGTGGCAACCACATGTAAATAAAATTGCTGCGCTCAGATACTTTCTCATTTCACGTGAGCTCCACACATGTTGGCATTTAACTTAGCCGCAAAATTGAAATCTAATCACGAAGCGTTAGGGTACGGCCCCATGTACTTGTAACTTAGAGAACTTACTTTGTATTTTAGCGCGGATCCGGCGGACCCGGATTTCAGGTGTCTCTATGTGTTTACTCGAAATTGTTACTTAAGTTTGTGACGATTGTATACGTCGACAATACCCGTGACGGCTGTCACAGTGTACAATTTGTCTTTGCCGCACCGTATTTTTTCGAAACTTTTTGAAGGGTCGCAAGACACGTCGTAATTTTTGAAACGATTTGGTTTGTCGCATGTCATTGCGTGACATCGTAGATGTACAGCCTTGCAGCCGTGGCTGTAGGATATGCCTTTGCGTAAACCTCTCCTGTCCGACAGCCATGACTTCGCAGATTTTTCACCTTCGCGGATTTTTCAACTTTGCATGAAATGACACTGCAGCCTCGAGACCCCTGCAAAAAAAAAACACCGTACAAGGTTCATGCGGACAAAAACGAACAGCTCTGTACTTTTTGCAGTCGTCAAAAAAATTTGAAAACTTTTCACACGCGGGTATGTTTTTCTATTTGTGTAAACAGTTCTACTTTGCTTAAAACACATTGCCGATGTGGTTTATGATAAGATTGAAGATGACGTGACAGTGGGTCGGAAAAACACAAGACGACAAATAATTTGTACATCGTAAGTTCGACGATGACGCAAATTCTACTCTACAAAACTGTGATTTCTTCGTACGGTTTCAACTTGAGTAGTACGGCGCTAAGTTTGAAAGGAAAACGACAGAAAAAAACCCGAACTTAGCCACATGGGGTCGTACCCTTAGACGCAAATTAAAGGATGACGTGATATGGATAAATTAACTCGCACGAAACGAAATAAACTTCGTACACGCTAACAAAACCATAGTTGTTCACACCGTTTAGTGCGAAGGATTCAATCGCGACGAATTAAACGTAACGAACCCATTGAACGTTTTGGAAAAATCGTAAAAATCGTTAATGAATTTTCATCCGTACTATTCTCGTACATGTAAACAAAAATAAATTTTACATGTACCGGAGTCGTACATTTTCCGGTTTTGTAACAGTCCGTACATTTTTGGTACAATTCCGTACATTTCCCTAAAATTTCTGTTCAGTTTACCAAACAAAAAGTACTACGAAGCGCAACGTATCTTTTCGTCAAATTCCGTACATTTACCGTACAAAACCATACAGCTATCGTAAAATACCGTACAGTTTCCGTAAATTAGCCGTTCAGTTTACCGGACAGAAATTACATCGCGATTTTTTGCGATTTTTTCAACAGTCACGAATTATACGTTTCAATGGGAAAAAGGAGAAAATCGCACGATTTGAACAACAGCGAACAAAACAAATGCGAGTGTAATATCGATGAAATTAAATAATGAATACGCGCATCGTCACGCGTGACCAAATCACGCCAGAAAGTCCCGCACACAACAATTTTGTTTACATGTGGTTGCCGCAGTTTTGTTACCGTATAATTTGGCCGGCCGTGTGAATTGTTGTTTTTTTATGACGGTCGACGTTCGCAAGCGCGCCACTTTTTTAACCGGTTTTTACAATATTTCGCAAGTCAAAGTTGTTCGACGGATTGACCCTCGACGCTAAACTCAACGGTACGTAACTTGTACTAACCTGTACTTAAAATGTACAGTTTTTGACAAGCTGACCCAACTACCTGCGCGCAGCAAAAATTGTTACTGCGATTAACAATTCCCAAAACAATTTACTTAATATTGGTACTGTTTAACTAGCGTTAATTAATGCAATGTCGAAAGTTTTTAGATAGTGTAATGTACGAAATGTGTCAGTCAGTACTAGAACAGCTCATTATTTCGTACAGAAGTACAAAATAAGTGTCAGATAATGCGTTGACAGGGGAAATTGACTGTGTCGCACGGAAAAGCGTACTCGGATTTGATTCTAAATCATAAAATGGAGAGAACCTGTTCTCACATGTTCAAGCGTCGAGGATGTGAACAGACACTATTGCGTGGTTCACACTTGGAAAAATGGGAAAATGATGTCATAAATTTTGGGATCCGTACGCCAAATTTCATAAAATGATAAAAAACACGGCGGTGACGGTTGGGGCGGTTGGTTTCGACCGTTTTGGAGCGTAGCGGCGAACAAAAGATGCAGTTCTATGCGTCAAAACTCGACAACTGCGTAAAGCCAACGGCAATTGCCGTCCGCCATCGGACATCATGTTCGGAATGCACTTTTTCTTTTTTGAAGAATTTCGAAAACGAAGCGCACAGACGTTAACCATACAGGAATTCATTCCGTCGCAAACTCGTGAACAAATTAGGGGACCAATCACACAAGAGAACACGTAATGTAAAAAAAAAAAACACCGATGGAAAAAATAAAAAAGGGGCATGTCCAAAGTTCCTTCGCGATTATTTTCGGTCTGTACAAACGCTTGCGTGGCAGTACATTTTGGTTTGGAAGGATTCGTACATATCATGTCCGCAAAGCGCTTCCTTTTTCGTACGGGCAAGTGGCTCCTATTACAACAAGCTAGTAAACGTAGGCTAGCGTCACGTGCCAGTTCACGGCGGACAAAAAAAAATACCGTTTTCATACCATGCCGTTTTCCCCTTTTTCAAGTGTGAACCACGCATATAGCGGCTAACCCTAAAATCATGGGAATGTGAATCGATTTCTTAACTCTAATAGCGATTGGCGGTGTACTTTCAACCCTTTTTTGAAAATTTTGTATATTATATTCGTACATTTTATCTATACACGGAAATTATACGAATTTTACAAAAAGTTCAAAAACTAAAAAAAATAACGCTTTTTCGTAAAAACAAGTCAAAATCCGTACGAAATGAAACCTATATGACGTGATGTGATATTAGTAGACAGTTGTACCATGCACACCTATGGTCGGCACTTTGGCTTTGTTGTTCCACTCTGTACATGCACATATAGACCATACTTCAAATGCGCCAAACCAATTAGGAACGCCATATGCGGTTTCCAATATTACACGCGTATTAAATGGTTTATATCTTAGCACACTCTGCATACACTAAATACACGGTATATAGTATGAACAACGTATATGCAGGGTTTCCAATTGTTTAGCAAATTTGAATTATGATGCAGACGGCTGTAATTTGCTTCCATGTATGTCATGAACACCTCGACCCTTGGTGTACTTTTACAAAGCTCTTGTAGCGTGGTATAGTTTTTTGGATGGTTCCATGTGCCTTCTCGGTTTAAACACCAATTATTCATTGTGGTGGTGGCATTTTTCTTGCCCAAAAAGTAGGTAAATGAAAGCATTTACTATTATTTAAACTGGCCTTCACGAACTATTTGCGAAATGTGTATTTCAAAACGCTTAATGCCTACTGTGTCAATTCACTTCGTTACTGCCATGTTTTCTTTTATTGGAGTGCACATTTACAGGACTTGGTGTGAAAGGTTTTGCAAATGAAACTTGCTAAGAAAATAAGGACATTCGTGTAAGGGTACGGCCTCATATGGCTAAGTACAGGTTTTTTTCTTTCGTTTTCCTTTAAAACGTAGCATCGTACTGCCTAAGTTTCAACCGTACGACGAAATCGCAAATTTGTAGAGTACAATTTGCGTCATCATAAAACTTAAGATGTACGAAAATTTGGCTTTTTGTGTTTTTTCGACCCATTGTCACGTCATCTTCAAACTTACCATAAACCACATCGGCAATGTATTTTAATAAAAGTGGAATCGTTTACACAAATAAGAAAACATATTCCCACGTGTGAAAAGTTTTCAAAAGTTGTTGACGACTGAAAAAAGTATAGGGCTGTTCGTTTTTGTCCGCATGCACCTGGTATGGTTTTTTCTTGATGGGGTCTCGATGGTGCAATCTCATTTCACGTAAAGGTGAAAAATTTGCTAATGTGAAAAATCGGCGAAGTCATGGCGGCCGGCCATGAGAGGTTTACGCATAATGCATGCTGTATAGCCACGACTGCAAGGCTATACTTCTACGATATTTTTTAGAATATGGTTTTCATACCATGCCGTTTTCCCCTTTTTCAAGTGTGAACCACGCATATAGCGGCTAACCCTAAAATCATGGGAATGTGAATCGATTTCTTAACTCTAATAGCGATTGGCGGTGTACTTTCAACCCATCACGGGCGTTGTCGGCGTATACAATCGTCATAGAGTTAAGTAACAGTTTCGAGTAAACACATAGAGATACCTGAATTTGGGTTCGCAAGATCTGCGCTAAAAAACAAAGCAAGTTCGCTAAGGGTGCGTCTCCATGTGCCAAAGTAAGGGTTTTTTTCTGTTGTTTTCCTCTAACATTTAGCGCCGTATCGCGTAAGTTTCAACTGTACAAAAAAATAGAAAAAAAGAGAAGTACATTTTGCGTCGTCATCGAATTTAGGATGTACTACATGTTGTCATCTTGTGTTCTTCGACCCACGGCCACGCCAAAAAACGTCATCTTCAAACTTTTTTTTAAAACAAAGGGTTGATGGATTTTAAAACAAAGTATTTTCACTAAACAAATAGGACCACGTATTTGCATGAAACTCTGAGACCTCCATTGGCCCTCAGAGTATGCAGATCCAAAAGAAGCTAAACTAGATAGTGCCGACTCCAAGTTAATATAAACCCAAATGATTGACCCCTTGACAATCACAATCCCAATATAGATTCACCCCTGTGAAATAACACTTTCTGTGTGCTCAGTTCCACCACAGAATGCAAAGTTAGAATATGAGATTTGGACACATTCACCCACTTCGACTTTCCCTTATAAATGCAGCCACCCTGGCAGAAAAAAACTCTGACCGACTACACCCCTGTGTAGCCTGGACTCCCCTGAGCCCGCAGTAAAGAGAATCACTGAAAATGGTCAAGTAAATTGATAGTTATGGCTGGCCAAAGTTTGCCATTTATACAAGATGCTCTCTGGGAGAGGCGACTAGCTACTCAAAAAATTCTAAGTCCTATTCTCACTCTAAGACCCTATCTACTGACGTACGGCACCAATCACATCACTGTACCGTACAGATAAGTACAGGTGCCGGTGTACTTTTTGTACGACAATCGTACGATATGGCTGAAATGTCAACACATGTTATATATCTATTTGTTCCCGTAATCTCCGGTGTCGCCGCAATCCAATGTTGACGTGCCATGTGTCATCCTATGTGGCGATGACCGCAAACCGCCAAAAGTACATATCCCGCGATCGCGGCGCCTATCGTGGCCGTCCGATTAAATCCGACTATATTGCTAGCCGTTGAAAATAGACGCGCGGTATTTGTTTCGCGGTCGAACCAAATGCGCGGTATCCGTTTCAATTAATAAATCTGTACTCCGTACTATACATAACTGTATCTATGCAATACGTATATATTTCCAGTTAAATGAACTAGTCTACGTGTAACTATGTAAATAATTATCAAACACCATACGTCGTAATACCAGCTCTAGTCTAAATGGATAAAGTTACCGGCTAATGTCGAATTGACGAACGGTAGGTACCAAGATCAATTCCTGGGTCCGTCCAATACCTTTTGGTAAGTATTACTAATTTACCCCCTGCCTTCTCTAGAGAGCTTAGGCAGCCATGGCTCTAGCTCCCTATCCAGCCTTCAGTGACTACAACAAGTGTGGGGGCTTGGAGAGGGTAGTTAGAGGCAGACTGCCTCTGCCTTTTTCCTATCCTATTACAGACCTAGAAAATACACAAATATCAACACTCCCCTTATTTTCTAGTCTTTTTCCCTTTCAACTTCCACAAAAAAAAAAGTAGACAAACACCCCCTCCTCTTTTTCTTTTTCTTTTTCCTTTTTCCTTTTCTTTTCATAAAACTTAAGTATTTAACACAGTGCATTAAATGAACTGAAATAATAATTGCATCACACATTTTATTTAACATCCCACTTTTCATAAATCCGAGCAAAGATGTTATCCACCTCATCACTTTTTCATCCACACACAAACCGATTTCCCTCTTGCGATCCAAACAGCCAGCCCCATCTCCAATCTGCAACATACACCCAGATGCTAACCCTTTTACAGGCACATCTTCACAAGTGACGTCACACCAAGTAGTGATGTCAAATCCATCCACCCCCAAATATTCCCAAAAAACACTAGTCCCCACTAAGTTCCTCATAAGATCTACATCTTTCGTACTCATATTTTTATCCATGATAATTACCCCATTTTTTAAACTTCCCTCACTCTCTCCCATAGAATTCTTTCCACTATTACTTTCTAATTTAATTCCCAATAAATATTTCTTCTCCCCTAAACCTTTAATCAAATATTTCTCTTCTCCCCTATCCTTTGAAACCTCTTCGAGTTTCACTTCTCCCCTTTCCTCGGAATCCGTTGAAGTCTCCCTTTCCGACCAGTTTTCTGGTTCCCTATTATCTATAAAATCATCCTGATTAATTTTATCTTTCCCGTTTTCACTTATGGACCCTAGAACTGACTTTCTCATTTCTAAGTCATACACTCTACACTCCTCGACATCCTCAAGTACCTCCTCTCTCTTTACTTCCCTTATACCTCCAAAAGCACACTGTTGCCTTCGTGTAATTACTGTGTGCTTTTCTTTCTTCCCCATACTACTAATCCGGAGAAGCTCTAAAATATCTTCATCCTCTTTCTCCTCTTCCCTTTCTTCCTCCTCATCCACATTCCAACTTCTAAGTTTTTCCAAACAAGGGCATTCCTCCATATAATGACCCAGTTCCCTACAAAAGAAGCAAACCCCTTTTTTCAAAGCTCCCGTGCCTTTTCCTCTCCCTCTTTTTCCACCAAAGTTCCGATAAGGTTTACCTTTGTCTTTCTTTCTCTCATCACGCTTCCGCTCGTCACCACCGTTCTTCTCATCACGCTTCCGCCAATCACCACCAGCTGAAAATGCATTGACCCTGTCCTTTCCCCTACGAAGCTCCAAAGTGCTTTCCCTCACAAGAATTATCCCCATGGTAAAGCTCCAAGTCCATGAGGAGCCATCCATTGCCTGCATACGACAAATTATGTTTTCGTACTCATCTGGAAGTTTCATAATTAGTGTATTAATCTTACTCTCCTCAGATTCTACAAATCCCGCACTAGTAAGCTCAACATATAACGCAGCAATATCATTGCAAAACTCTATCATGCTACCGCCTTTATAAACGTAGGCATCTATTTCCTGTTTTACTAATTGCTGCCTCTGAATAGTCTCACTCTTATAAATCTGAGTTAGTGCTTCCCATATCTCTGAAGACTTGGTTAGAATTAAAAGAGTGATAACTATCGACTTAGACACATATCTAAGTATGAGATGTTTTGCTATAGTGTTTTTGTATTCCCATAGTTATGTGTCATTTTCTTCAGTTTTAATCCCTACATGTGGTACCATAGCTGAGAGCCTAGCTCCCCTCACCATAGGTGTCCCTTTTTCCTTCTCCCCTATTTCCCCATCCACGGAAAGGTTTTTCCCTTCACCTTCCGTTGCATCTGAACTCCGGATGATATTCTGGGCAGTCTCAGATGATTCTCCGTAGTAAGCTCCTCCATAGCTAGGTGGTGGACATCTCACTTGTCCCGCAACAATTCCCCATAAGTGCTTCTCGAAAAGCAATCCCTCCATTGTAAACACCCAATACGTGAAGCCTGTTCCATCAAACATAGGCACCCTAGATGGTGGGCGCATAACCTGAAACTCCGAGACCTGCATTGGCCCTCAGAGTATGCAGATCCAAAAGAAGCTAATCTAGATAGTGCCGACTCCAAGTTGATATAAACCCAAATGACTGACCCTTTTACAGTCAGAACCCCAATATAGATTCACCCTTGTGAAATAACACTTTCTGTGTGCTCAATTCCACCATAGAATACAAAGTTAGAATATGAGATTTAGACACATTCACCCACTTTGACTTTCCCTTAGAAACACAGCCACCCTGGCAGACAAAAACTCTGACCGACTAGACCCCTGTGTAGCCTGGACTCCCCTGAGCCCGCAGCAAAAAGAATCATTGAAAATGGTCAAGTAAATTGATAGTTATGGCTGGCCAAAGTTTGCCATTTATACAAGATGCTCTCTGGGAGAGGCGACTAGCTACTCAAAAAATTCTAAGTCCTATTCTCACTCTAAGACCCTATCTACTGACGTACGGCACCAATCACATCACTGTACCGTACAGATAAGTACAGGTGCCGGTGTACTTTCTGTACGACAATCGTACGATATGGCTGAAATGTCAACACATGTCATATATCTATTTGTTCCGTAATCTCCGGTGTCGCCGCAATCCAATGTTGACGTGCCATGTGTCATCCTATGTGGCGATGACCGCAAACCGCCAAAAGTACATATCCCGCGATCGCGGCGCTTATCGTGGCCGTCCGATTAAATCCGGCTATATTGCTAGCCGTTGAAAATAGACGCGCGGTATTTGTTTCGCGGTCGAACCAAATGCGCGATATCCGTTTCAATTATTAAATTTGTACTCCGTACTATACATAACTGTATCTATGCAATACGCATATATTTCTAGTTAAATGAACTAGTCTACGTGTAACTATGTAAATAATTATCAAACACCATACGTCGTAATACCAGCTCTAGTCTAAATGGATAAAGTTACCGGCTAATGTCGATTTGACGAACGGTAGGTACCAGGATCAATTCCTGGGTCCGTCCTAGGCAGCCATGGCTCTAGCTCCCTATCCAGCCTTCAGTGACTACAACAAGTGTGGGGGCTTGGAGAAGGGAGTTAGAGGCAGACTGCCTCTGCCTTTTTCCTATCCTATTACAGATCTAGAAAATACACAAATATCAACATTGCACGTGTAGTACATTTTTAAAAGTTTCAAACAAATTTAGCGGACGACAAAAAGTACACTATACGTTATGTTTTGTCCATTTGCGCTCAATACAACGATGAAAAGTACATAATTTGTTTAATTTTGTCCGTTTGTGTCCGTTAAGGTTTTCTTTTTGTTGAGGGGGTCTCAAGATTTCGATGCCATTTCACGCCAAACGAACAAGATGCAATTTTGTGTCCTCCATTGGACTACATAATTCAAGAAGCCTCTGGATAGTTATTAACTAACCCACTTTCAATGCCAACCAGTGCTACCCAAGCAAATAAGCAGACAATATGACTGCACCACTGTGAAGTTTGGACTCCCTTGCGCCTGTGGGAAAAATAATCTCTGAAAACGCCCAACCAGGCGATAAGTTATGAGGCAGTAAAAATGCCAATTTGTACAAACTCTCAAAGAGAGAGGTGACTGCCTACCAAAATTTTACTAAGTCCTAATTCCCTCTAATAACTCCTATCTACTCAAGTACGAACCAATCAGAATACTGTATCGTACCAAATAGTTCTACTTTCGGTGTACCTTTTGTACGGCATATAGACGGCAAGGCTATTAAGCGTACGCGTGTCCACTTTCCACTCGTCCATATGTTCCTCCAAATTCTCGCGACCGAATGTTATCTCTCCACGTGGCGCCAGGTCATGCCACGTCACTAAATGCCAAAGTGACCATTCTGGGATCCCAACGATGATGTGCGCCGTCGGATAGAATTTCGTATTTGATCTCAGCCGTCAAAACAAATGTTTGATTCATTTGTTTCGTTCGGAATCATATTCGTAATGTATTTAATCCGCTCCATGTATTTTATGTCTGTATTTCTGTTAATCGAAATAAGTACCGTTACACTGTTTAAGTATTTATCAAACCCTATATACTCTAGCGAACTTCTACGAAAGACCGATTAGAGCTAACGGCTACGCCATGCTCTGCCGGTCGGGGGTTCGAGTCCTGCCGGACTCAACCTTTTGTTGAGAGTGACTTAGGTCACTCTTTAGTCCTGCACAAGTGGAGCTGAGGCAGCCATGGCTCCACTACTCTCTCTCTCTCTCTCCTTCAGTGACTACAAGTATGGGGGATGGAGAGAGAGAGGTGGAGACAATCTACTTGCGCTACCTTCACTTTTTATCTAATCTAGACCTAGAAAATACTTATTTTCAACACTCCCCTTATTTTCTAGTCTAGTTTTAATTTTTCTTTCAACCAACATTTTTCCCTACAATATTTTAGTTTAGGAGAGGGCATAGGTTTGGTCATCATGTTAGCCACCATTTCTTCATCAGGTTTATACACAAGATTCAAAATTCTATTTTCAACTTTTTCTCTCACGAAGCTCAATCTTATGTCCATATGTTTAGCTTTGAAATGATGTTTTGGATTGGCCGCAATTGCAATTGCAGCTTGATTATCGCAAAAGACTTCATGCACTCCCTCGTTCATATACCCCAGTTCTTACAATAATGACTTGACCCACATTAATTATTTTACAGCAGAACAAGAGGCCATATACTCAGCCTCAATAGAAGACTGAACAACCACCTTTTGTTCCTTACTGCTCCAACAACAAGCACCTTCCCCCACATACAGAACATATCCAGAAGTGCATCTTCTCATAGGTGCAACCCCATAACTAGCATCACTCCAAGAGGTGATATCATTGTGCTCCCCTCCCAAATGCAACCACAACTCTCTGGTTTCCTACCAGATATCTCATGACTCTCTTGGCTGCCTCCCAATATTTCTTTGTATGATCGTTAAGGCTCCTACTGAGGACTCCTACTGCTGCCGCTATGTCCAATCTTGTACTGTTCAAAAAGTAGATCAAGCTTCATATAACCTGTCTGTAAGGAGTAGACTTCATAAACTCTCTCTCTTCTAGACTCATTTGATCATCTAAGATTATCACTCCTCCTTCTACACTCCCATCACTTAGGTTCTTCAAGTCCATGGGAGTGGTACAACTGTATGCTTTCTCCATCTAGAATTTCTCAAGCATATTTCCTATCGTTTTTTTTTGAGTGATTCCAATGATCTTTTTCCCCCTATCTCTTTCCATTTGGATTCCCAAAATGTATCTTGCCTCTCCTAAATCCTTCATGTCAAATCTGCTTCTAAGATCTTTCTTTAACTTATTGATATTTTCCAAAGACTTACTTAACAGAAGCAGATAATCTATATAAATTGCAATAAAAATCACACCATCCTCATCTTCAAACATATAGATAGAATGGTCAAAGCTTATCCAAATATATCCAAGACCAGTAAGAAACTCATCTAGTTTTTTATTCCACTGTCGAAGAGCTTACATAAGTCCATATAATGACTTTATGAGCCTACAAACTTTGCTCTCTTCCCCATTCTCCACAAACCCTTCCGGTTGCCGCATGAAGATTTCTTCCTCTAACTCACCATTGAGGAAGGCGGTCTTAATGTCCATCTGATGTATTTCCATGTTTTCATCTGCTGCCAGACTAAGGAGAATCCTTACTGATGGGAACCGAACAACTGGAGCAAAGGTCTCTTTATAGTCAATCCCCTCGTTTTCGGTGAACCCATTTGCTACCAAACGAGCCTAATATCTTTCAATGGTATTATCTGGGTTCTATTTTAGTTTAAATACCCATTTATAGCCAATAGGTTTTCTGTTGGAGGACAATCTGCTAGCTCCCAAGTATTTGTTTCCATGATAGAAGCCATCTCATCATTTATGGCTCTAATATATCTGTCCTTTTTTGGGCTGTTCACTGCCTCTAAGTATAATTGAGGGTCATTAGGATGAGATAGCTTAGTTATAATTCTGTGACCTCCATTGGTACACAGAATGTCCAGCTTATATAAAGCCTCTAGGATAGTATATGCACTTTTGACTTTGACAACAAATAAATCCCACACTGGGACGTAAAAACTCTTACTCACTACACCGCTGTGTAGCCTGAACTCCCCTGAGTTCGCTGCAAAAAGAATCATTGAATTTGCTCACCTGAGCATTAAATTATGGCTGTTCAAAGACAACATATTTGTACAAATGGCCTTTGGGAGGGAGAGGACTTTTCAATATTGTTCTAAGTCCTGAAAAACTCCTAATAGCTATTCTAAACCAATCAAAATAGAGTACCCTAACTATCGTTTATATAAAGTACAGAAGCTGCCGTACTTTATGTACGGATATATTCTGCACCACTCCCAGTCTGCCACGCGGCAAATAGGTCAACGTCATTCTGTCCCATTTCTCTTCCGGCATCCAATAGGATGAAGCCACGTGTCATTTCCTCCCATTTCGCCAAACTGCTCCCATATAGTAGTTCCGGCATACCGGCACTCATGCGTGTCGTTCGTTCGTTTTACGGCGATCGATTTCAGCTGTTGGAATTGACGGCGCGCCGAATAAATGTTGACCGTTGAATTTCACCGGTCAAAGTTCTGTGTTGACCGTTGAATTTCGACGGTCAATATTCCGTGTTTACCGCTTGAAATTCGTTCTCACTTTGCGAACCGTCGATCGCGACATTTAATTTCGTCCGTCGAAATTAACTGTTTGTTTCATTAATTTCATGCGGTACTGTATTTCGTGCGGTACCATACGTTCCATGTTGCGTTTCATTTCGTAGGATGTTTAATGGAATGTGCCGTAGATATCAGTTTAAATAAATATCAGATACACTATATGTCACGATTCATCAAGACCTGACGGTTAATGCGGGCGCCAAGATCGTACGGTGGTTGTCCAGAGGTTTAGGGATCAATTCCAGACGGTGGCAGTATCACTTTTGCAGGAGCCTAATCTTCTGCCTATCTCCTTATCTGTGTAAGGAAGACATGGCTTCTTGCCAATTCTCAGTGACTACGACAAGTATGAGAACTGCAGGACCTAAAAACAAAAGATAGAACATAAAATATATATTTTTCAAAACTCCCCTTATTTTCTAGTCTAGCTTTTCTTTGAGTCCACGCCTCTCCCAACAAAATTATAATTAAGGAGAAGGAACCGGCTTAGTCATCATATCTGCTACCATCTCTCCATCCGGTCTATATTTCAAACTAATTATTTTATTCTCAACCTTCTCTCTAACAAAGCTCAAACGAATATCCATATGCTTTGCTTTAAAGTGATATTTTGGGTTTGCTGCAATTGCAATCGCAGCTTGATTGTCACAAAATATTTTTTTGCACTCCGCTCCTCATACATCCTAATTCTTGAGGCAAAGATTTTACCCACATCAATTCTGTCACAGCCGAACAAGAGGCCATATACTCAGCCTCCATGGTGGACTGAGCAATCACCTTTTGTTGCTTACTGCTCCAACAACAAGCCCCATTCCCAACATCCAACACATACCTTGAAGTACACCTCGTCATCGGAGCATCCCCATAACTAGCATCACTCCAAGTGGTGATGTTAGTATTATCCCCTCCCAAATGCAACCCTAGATCTCTCGTTCCTATCAAGTATCGCATGACCCTTTTGGCCGCTTCCCAATCTTTCTTCATAGGATCATTCAGACTCCTACTTAATACTCCCACAACTGCAGCTATATCAGGACGTGTACAGTTCATAAAGTAGATCAAACTACCGACAACCTGTCTGTACGGAATAGTTTGCATGAACTTGCTTTCCTCAGGTCCTAGCTTATTATCGAGGATCAAGACTCCCTCTTCTGAGCTCCCCTCATTTCCCTTCTTTAAGTCCATTGGAGTCCTAGAACTATTTGCTTTTCCCATTTGAAAATTTTCAAGCATATTCCCAATTGCTTTCTTTTGAGTTAGTCTAATTGTTTTCTTTTCTCTATCTCTCTCTATTTGAATCCCCAAGATGTATTTTGCCTCTCCCAAATCTACCTTTTAGATCCCTTTTCAATCTATTAATTTTCCCATTGATTTACTCAAAACAAGCAAATCATCAACATATATGGCAATGAAAATTATACCTTCCTCGTCCTCAAATAAGTAGATAGAATGATCCGAACTGATTCGAATATATCTCAAACTCGTCAAAAACTCGTCCTGTTTTTTGTTCCATTGGCGTGGAGCTTGCTTTAGTCCATAAAGGGACTTTATCAATCTGCACACCTTGCTTTCCCTCCTTTCTCCACAAATCCTTCCGGTTGTCGCATGAAGATCTCTTCTTCCAATTCCCGTGTAAAAAAGCGGTTTTGATGTCCATCTGGTGCACTTCCATGTCTTCCGCTGCCGCGAGACTAAGTAGAATCCGAACGGAGGGGAATCTAACAACCGGAGCAAAAGTCTCCTCATAATCGATCCCCTCCTTCTGTGTGAACCCCTTTGCCACTAATCTGGCCTTGTATCGCTCGATAGTGTTATCTGGGTTGAGCTTTAACTTAAATACCAACTTGCATCCTATCGGCTTTCTATCTGGAGGACAATCCACCAACTCCCATGTGTTTGCTTCCATAATGAAAGCCATCTCATCTTTAATAGCTGTCACCCATCTATCACCTTCCGGACTATTAACTGCTTCCGAGTAAGTCTGGGGTTCGCTCAAATGTGACAGCTTAGTTACCTTGTTGTTCACTTGTCTCTCTCGAAGTCTCTTACTGCTTCTCCTTCCTCCTTCAAACTCCGACGCTGGGATAGAGGGTAATCTTGGGTTTCTCCGAATAACTTCACCTTCTCCCCTATCCGTGGAGTCCATCTCCGGACGTTCATCGTCCATTCCTGGTCTTTCCTCGTTTTCTTCCTCGGTTTGAACCGGATGTTGTGGCTCCAAGAGAGAGTCACTCTCGGTCAATTTTTCCTCTTCTTCTGCAAGGTCAGGCTGAACTGGAGTTCGATTAGAAGAATCTGAATCTAACTCATTTTCGGATTCAATTCTAATCCTCACCGATTTGGTGTACTTAAAGGGATCTATGGACTTTCCCTCATACATAACTACCAAGTGTTTTACTAGAATTATGTCTTCTCTTCCGGATCATAAACTCTATATCCCTTTACATTTTCATCATACCCAAGTAAGTATCCCGGCTTTCCTCTAGCATCTAACTTCCAATCAGATTTTTCTGTGTTTAGACTAAACACTTGACTTCCAAAAACCTTTAAGTGTGAAATATTAGGTTTTCTTCCGGTCCATCTTTCATAAGGTGTTTGGCCTTTTATAGCCAAAGTAAGGACTCTATTTTTGAGATAGTTAGCACAATTCATAGCTTCTGCCCAAAAACTTTTCCTTATCTTTTTATCCGTCAACATACTACGGGCACTATCACTTAGAGTCCGATTTAGTCTCTCGGCTACACCGTTTTGTTCTGGATTCTTTGGGACAGTCTTTTGGTGTTGAACCCCTTCATCTTTCAAATAATCCTCAAACTCATTAGAAGTGAATTCCCCCCCATTATCACTCCTCACTCTTTTTATAGGTGTCTCATGGAGCTTTTCACTCCATGCTTTATACTCTTTAAAATAAGCCGAAGCCTCAGATTTGTTTTTCAAGAAATATACTCTAGAGTATCTAGACCAATCATCCGTGATAGTAAGCATAAATCTTTTCCCTCCAACTGATGGCACTTTGGCCGGTCCCCATATGTCAGTATGAACCAAATCTAAAACCTTTTCACCCTTATATGTTGCGACCTTTGGAAAAGGCAATCTGTGGGCTTTTCCTTGTGCACACCTACTACAATCATCCAAAGTCTCATTATCCTCAAAATGTATTCCCTCAACTACACCCATTTTCTTCATTTCTTTCAATCTATCTAGATGCACATGTCCCAATCTTTTATGCCACATCATCAAATCACTTACACCAGCATAGTAAACTCCCGTCTTTCCATTACTCAAATTCAGCCTAAACATTCCTTGGCTACCCTTTTCAGCTGTGAAGTACACTTCATTCTCATAGCTAGCAACAAAGACTTCTTTATTAGTACTAGTCTCAAAGCCCTTATCATCTAAGACCGACGTGGAGATAAGATTTTTGTTCAACTCCGGAATAAAAAGAACATCAGAGAAAGTGACAATGGATGTCTTTCTATCAACTAGGACCCTCAGATCTACTGATCCCACTGAATTAGTGGTCACTATCTTCCCATCCCCATACTCTATCTCTACAGTAGGGATCTTTTTGATTTTGGTAAACAATGGTTTTTCTCTACACATATGCATAGAGGCTCCTGAATCAATGATTTATCCTTCTTCACGAGCTTCTTTCACTCCACCAAAAGCACACTTTTGCCTTCTTAGAATCTCCGGCTCACCTTTCACCTCCAACTCCTCATTGAGAAGAAGTTCTCCATCGTCATCATCGGCATCCTCTTCCACGACTTGTGTCGCAACGAACGCCTTCTTTTTCCTTCCGGATGGTTTTCCAATCGATTCCTCCTTCAATCTCAACTCCGTCAACTTAGTGCACTCCGCCATGTAGTGTCCCGGCTTCTTACAAAAATGGCAAAGCCCCTTCGGAGCCCTTGGTGCAGATCCGTCATGGTTTCCTCTTTTTCTTGGAATCCTTACCCCCCCAGTCAGTACCAGTAGCCAATGCTTAAACACTCTTTCCTCCCCTACGAATCTCAATTGTGCTTTCCCGAACCAAAATCATCCCCACAACAGAATTCCAGATCCAAAGATGATCTGACAAATCTTGGACCCTATTAACAATGTTCTCATAATCATCTGGGAGTTTCATTAGCAAAGTGTTCACCTTCTCTTTCTCGGTCTCCCTTTTCCGTGCACTTTCTAACTCCATGAATAACCCAGCCAAATCATTACAGAAATCTAACATCTTTCCCCTTTTGTACACATATGCCTGTACCTTTTGATCTGCCAGCTTCTGCTGCTGAATCGTACTGCTCTTGTAAATGTCGACAAGAGCTTCCCACAACTCGTCTGCCCTCTCCATATGAAGATGAGGTGTAGCCACTCCCTGAGTGAGACGCCCGAGAATAAAATGAGTTGCCACGGTATTGTTGAAATCCCAGATTTCAGTATCATTCGCCTCTGTTTTCAGAGCAGGTGCTACTGGAGCCGATCCACTAGCCATCGGTGTGATTTTCTCCTTCCCTTTGTCTAATATGGTGCTTTTTGCAACATCCTCCACCCCCTCTGCCCCTGCAGATCCCCCAGTGAACCGAGATCCTCCAAACCCTGGTGGAATTCCCAATTTAGCGGATGGCCGACGCACACGACCACTCACAATGCCCCATAGCCGTTTTTCAAACAATGCACCCCTCATCATGGTTTCCCAATAAATGAACCCTGTTCCATTAAAAATGGGCACCCTAGAGGGTGGGCCCATAACCTGTAATTCTGTGACCTCCATTGGTACACAGAATGTCCAGCTTATGTGAAGCCTCTAGGATAGTATATGCACTTTTGACTTTGACAATGAATAAGTCCCACCCTGGGACGCAAAAACTTTGACTGACTACACCCCTGTGTAGCCTGGACTCCCTTGAGTCCGCTGCAAAAAGAATAACTGAATTTGCTCACCTGAGCATTAAGTTATGGCTGTTCAAAGACATCATATTTGTACAGATGGCCTCTTGAAGAGAGAGGACTTCTCAATATTTTTCTAAGTCCTGAATTACTCCTAATAGCTATTCTAAACCAATCAAAATAGAGTACCCTATCTATCGTACATATAAAGTACAGAAGCTGCCGTACTTTATGTACGGATATTTTGGCACCACTCCCGGTCTGCCACGTGTCAAATAGGTCAACGTCATTATGTCCCTTCCCTCTTCCGGCATCCAATAGGATGATGCCACGTGTCATTTCCTCCCTTTTCGCCGAACTGCTCCCAGATAGTGGTTCCGGCATACCGGCACTCATGCGTGCCGTCCGTTCTTTTACGGCGATCTATTTCAGCCGTTGGATCTGACGGCGCGCCGAATAAATGTTGACCGTTGAATTTCACCGGTCAAAGTTCCGTGTTGATCGTTGAATTTCGACGGTCAACATTCCGTGTTGACCGCTTGAAATTCGTTCTCGCTTTGCGAACCGTCGATCGCGACATTTAATTTCGTCTGTCAAAATTAAATGTTTGTTTCATTAATTTCGTGCGGTACTGCATTTCGTGCGGTACCACACATTCCATGTTGCGTTTCGTTTCTTAGGATGTTTAAATGGAATATGCCGTAGATAGTATTTTATATAAATATCAAGTACGGTTCATGCAACGATTCATCAAGACCTGACGGATAAGGCGGACCTAGTACGTACGGCTGGTGTTCAGAGGTCACACGATCAAACACTTTCTCTAGCAACATTGTTTTTGCAGGAGCCTAATCTTCTGCCTATCTCCTCATCTGTCTAAGTCAGACATGGCTGCCTGTCAATTCTCAGTGACTACGACAAGTATGAGAACTGCAAGCCCCAAATAAGATAGAACATAAAATATCATTTTTCAACACTCCCCTTATTTTCTAGTCTATCTTTTCTTTCAGTCCACACTTCTCCCTACAAAATTTTAATTTGGGAGAAGGAACCGGCTTAGTCATCATATCTGCTACCATCTCTCCATCCGGATATCTAATAAGTATCCCGGTTTTCCTTTAGGATCTAGCTTCCAATTAGACCGATCTGTATCTAGACTGAATACTTGACTGCCGAAAACTTTTATGTGAGATATGTTTGGTTTCCTGCCTGTCCATCTCTCAAAAGGTGTTTGATCTTTTATAGCTGAAGTAAGAACTCTATTTTTGAGGTAATTAGCACAGTTCATTGCCCCTGCCCAAAACCTTTTTCCTATCTTCTTATTTGACAACATACTTCTAGCACTATCCCTTAGTGTTCTATTTAACCTTTCAGCTACTCCATTCTGTTCCGGGTTTTCTAGAACTGTCTTTTGGTGTTGGACTCCATCTTCCCTTAGAAAATCCTCAAACTGGTTAGAAGTATACTCTCCACCATTGTCACTCCTTATTCTCTTGATTGGAGTTTCATGGAGTTTTTCGCTCCATGCTTTATATTGTCTAAAAAATCTTGAGCTTCGGACTTGATTTCAAAAAATACACTCGAGAATACCGAGACCAATCATCAGTGATAGTCATCATAAATCTCTCCCCCCCCGGTGAGGGCACTTTAGCCGGTCCCCAAATATCTATGTGTACTAGATCTAGAATTTTTTCTCCCTTATAGGTGGTTGTTTTAGGAAAGGGTAATCTGTGTGCTTTACCTTGAGCACACCCACTACAATCACTTATATTATCACTCTCACTGAACTGAATCCCTTCCACCACTCCAATCTTTTTCATCTCTCTTAACTTATCTAGATTCACATGCCCAAGCCTCTTATGCCACATCATAATATCATGAACACAAGCATAATAAAGTTTCTTCGTTCCATTACTTAAGATCAGCCTAAACATCTCATGGCTACCTTTCTCAGCAATGAAATAGACATCCTCCTCAAAACTAGCAGTAAAGACTTCTTCCCTAGTGCTAGTGAAAAAACCCTTATCATCTAATACAGATGTAGAGATAAGGTTTTTTTTCAGCTCCGAATAAACAATACATCGGAGAATGTTAATATGGATGTCTTTCCTTCTACTAACACTTTCAAATCTACCGATCCTACAAGAGAAGTGGTGACTATCCTCCCATCCCCGTACTCTATTTCTACGGTGGGAATCTTTCTTATCTTAGTGAACACGTGCCTGTCCTTACACATGTGCATGGAGGCACTTGAATCTATAATCTAGCCTGCTTCACCTTTCAAGCCACCGTAAGCACATTTCTGCCTTCGTGGAATTTCAACCTCATTTTTTGCCTCTAACTCCTCATCCAAAATGAGCTCATCATCTTCGTCCTCGGATTCAGCCTCACGTACCTATGTGACAAGGGCCTTTTTCTTTCCTCTCGGGGTACCATCGGTCTGCCCCTCCTTTAACCGAAGCTCGGTTAGCTTAGTGCACTCTGCCATATAGTGCCTCGGTTTCTTACAAAAATGACATAAACCTTTGGGAGCCCTTGGTTCGAACTCGTCAGCCTGTTTTTTCTGCTCCCCACCCCCATAGTTTCCGACTGGTTTCCGGGAATCCATGTTCCACCAATCGGTCGCTATTGCGATGGCTTGGCCACTCTTTCCTCCCCTTCGGATCTCAATCGTATTCTCTCGAACAAGAATCATCCCTACCACTGAGTTCCATATTCACCTTGAGTCCGGCAAGTCCTGCACACGGTTGACTATGTTCTCGAACTCATCAGGTAACTTCATCAGTAAACAATTAACTTTTTCTTTATCACTAAAAAATTTTCCCGCACTCTCTAGCTCCATGAAGAGTGTAGCAAGCTAATTGCAAAAATCCAACATATTTCCCCCTTTGTATACATACTCTTTAACCTTCTGATCAGCCAACTGTTGTTGCTAAATCATACCACTTCGGTACATCTCTATGAGAGCCATCCAAAGATCGGATGCCCTTTCTACCTGCAAATGAGGACATGCAAGTCCTTGAGTGAGATGGCGTAGGATGAAGTGCTTTGCCGCCATATTGTTGAAGTCCCAGGTTTCAGTATCATTCTCCTCGTTCCTCGGAATAGGTGACATGAATGCCGAACCAGTTGCTATTGGTGTGGTCGCCTCCTTCTCCTTTCCTTTGTCCACCACCTCTCCTTCTTTTGTTTCCTCTGTTGAAGGTGGATCCTCTTTCCTGGTGAATCTGCTTCCTCCAAACCCGGAGGAATTCCAAGACTTGATGGACGCCCCAATCGTCCACTCACTATCCCCCAAAACCTTTTTTCGCATAGAGCTCTTATCATCATACTTTCCCAGTATATGAAGCCAGTTCCATTAAAGATTCGTACCCTAGAGGGTGGGCCCATAACTTGAAACTGTGAGACCTCCATAAGTCCTCAGAGTGGACAGCTTCCAAGAAGCCTCTAAGATAATCCTGACCCCAGCAAAAAGAAATGCCACCCTGGCAGACAAAAACTCTGACCACCTTCACCCTTGTGAAGGCAAGACTCCCTTAAGTTGATAGCAAAAAGAATCTCTGAATTTGCTCCCATGAGCAGTAAGTTATGGAGGGTCAAAGATGACCTTTTGTACAGAAGCTCTCTGGGAGAGAGGGTCCTATCTTCTAATTTCTATAAGTCCTATCTCTCTCACAGACTCTATCTACTGATGTACAGAACCAATTAGATTACAATTCCGTACGCAAAAGTACAGCTGCCAGTGTACTTTATGTACGGACACTGTAGGACATGGCCTAAATATCCACACGTGGTAAGTCCGGATTCGCTCCTTTAATCCTCGCAGATGCTGCGCTCCAATGTAACATCGCCACGTGTGATCCGGAATTCTTCTTCCGCGATCTCGGCGCTAATTTTGCCCGTCCGATTAAACTCGCATTTGATCGTAGCCGTAATAAATACATGTGTGGTATTTGTTTCGCTTACGAAATCTATGCGCGGTATTGATTTCTTATCCGTACCGCAATTCGTACTTTTACATACCAGATCTATGTATCCCGTTAACAATTATAGTTAGATGATTTATCCTACGAATAAATGTTTAATTAATTATCGTACTATATAATACGTAAGACTACTTCCAGGTTTAACGGCTAAGGCTACCGGCTATCTACAGATGGCCGGCAGGTACTAGGATCAAATCCTGTGGCCGGCACATACCTTTTAGTAAATAATCCCCTAACTAATATAAATTTCCCGTAAACCTCAGGATAGCCTAGGTAGCCATGGCTCTAGCTTCCTCTCCAATTTCTCAGTGACTGCGACAAGTTTTAGAGTTGGAAAGAGAAGTTAGAGGTAGACTGCCTCGGCTTCTTTATTTCTATTGAGACCTAGAAAATATTTTAAAACCACTAATTTCTACAATTTATGGAATTGGAGAGTGCACGGAAAAGCGAGACGGAGAAAGTGAAGGTGAATAATTTGTTGATGAAACTCCCAGATGATTATGAAAACATTGTTAACATGGTTTATGATTTGCCAGATCATCGATGGATCTGGAACTTCGTTGTGGGAATGATTTTGGTACGGGAAAACACAATTGAGATTCACAGAGGTGAAAAGAGTGTTCAAGCGTTGGCTGCTGGATCTAATTGGGGAGATAAGGATTCCAAGAAACCTTATGGAAACTTTGGTGGAGGAGGGAGAGGAAATCAATCGCAAGGATCTGGATCGAGGCCTGCGAAGGGGCTTTGTCACTTTTGTAAGAAGCCAGGACATTACATGGCGGAGTGTACTTAACTGACACAAATGAGATTGAAGGAGGAACATGTCGAAAAACCAGCCGCAAAGAAAAAGAAGGCATTTGTGGCAACAAAAGTCATCAGAAAGGACTCCGATGAGGACGATGGAGAACTCTTCCTCAAAAAAGGAGCTAGAGGTGAAAGGTGAGCCAGATTCCAAAGAGGCAAAAGTGTGCTTTCGGTGGAGTAAGAGAAGCTCTTGAAGAAGGATGGATTATTGATTTCTGAGCCTCTATGCATATGTGTAGAGAAAAACCATTGTTTACCAAAATGAGAAAGATCCCTACTGTAGAGATAAAGTATGGGGATGGGAGAATAATCACCACTAATTTAGTGGGATCTGTGGATCTTGTTGTTTTGGAAACCTTGAGTTCTCTCTATATCTTGCTCCCATGCTGCGCTAAGTCAGACATCGTAGCTAGAAACCTTGAGCACTACACTGGTTGCTCTGCTGCTATGCTGCTCTGATCTGACATCGCAGCTGCGTTGCTCTAATATCACAGCTGTGCTGACAGGTCATAGCAGTCATAGCAGTCATAGCAGTCGTAGCAGTCGTAGCAGAGTCATAGCAGCTATAGCAGTCTGCGCAAGAAAGGTGTTCTGAATATGAGTCAGTTTGTGTGAAGATAAATTGACGAAGACATGATTTAGTGAGTATGTAAACTCGAAAGGGAGTACACAGATTTGGTGCACTCCAGGCACACGTGTCGGTCTGTGAGAAGGTCAAGTTTGGTTTTTCTAGAAGAAAAGGTACAGTTACATTTGAGGACCAAAGTTACACGTGGAGGTTCATCTTCGGTGATGAAAGAATACGTGGAAAGCGGACGGAGTCCGCCGTCATTTTTGGAAGAGAAGTATTGACTCTACTGTCATTTCAGCGGACGAACTTTAACCGCGTACTATTTCATTTCTTGCTGTAGTCTGATTGGTGGAAATTATTGTGTGCATTCGACGGTGGGATTTTGTTAATGAAGAGTAGTGTACTAATTGACCACGCTAATTGTAGTACGGTGAGAGTCTAGGCTACATAAGAGTCTTGGCTACACATTGGTGTAGTCGGTCAGAGTTTTAGCATGCTAGGGTGGCACTAATTCATTGCCAAAGTCAAAAGTGCAAATATTATCCTAGAGGCTTCATATGAGCTGGACATTCTGTGTACCAATGGAAGTCACATAATAACAGGTTATGGGCCCACCCTCTAGGGTGCCTATTTTCAATGGAGCAAGGTTTATTTATTGGGAAACAATGATGAGGGGTGCATTGTTTGAAAATCGGCTATAGGGCATTGTGAGTGGTCGTGTCCATCGGCCATCCGCAAAATTAGGAGTTCCACCAGGGTTCGGAGGATCTCGATTCACAGAAGGATCTGTGCGAGCAGAGGTAGTAGAGGATGTTGGAGAAAGCATCGTGTCAAACACAGGGAAGGAGAAGGGGAAGGAGAAACTCACACCGATGGCTACTGGATCTGTTCCGGTAGGAGATATTCAGAAAACCGAGGCAAATGACAGTGAAATATGGGATTTCATCAATACTGTGGTGACTCATTTTATTCTCGGGCGTCTAACTCAAGCGGTGGCTACACCTCATCTTCATGTGGACAGGGCGGATAAGTTTTGAGAGGCTCTTGTCAACATTTACAAGAGCGCTACTGTAAAGATCACTACTATCCACTAAGATTAAAATTAATGCCACAGCGGAAACATTCACCATTAATTACATATAAAACACATTTTCAGATCGCATCGGCCAATACACATTTATATTAGAACCGAAGTTTTTTTTGTACTCAATTTCTCACTTAATCCCTCACAAAAGAAAAAAAAAACCAAAACCGACTACTACCTTAGTCTACAGACTACACAACAAACTTTAGTTTACACGCCACGGAAAACGTGCCTCTCAAACAGCTCACAACCATTAAATATCTGGCAGCAAGAATGAAACAATGTGCAAGTCAGCACACCCGGTACCACGCAACACAACTAACCAAAACAAACGTACAACAAACATACTACCGTATGGAACAAACAAATATACGTGTCGCGACCGTAACGCAAACTGATATACAAGACTTGTTGGTTTGAAAAGATAGCTTCGTGCGCGTGTGTGTAGTTTCATTTGTACACAATGGTTCGTGAGTACAAGTCACGAGTTTAATGCGTATGCTATTTGAATTTACTGTGGAGGTTCTAATAGATTTGTGGATTGGGGGGAGTAATAATGTTGGTTTTGGAAAACTTTAGTCCTCTCTATATCTTGTGTGTGAGAAAGAGAGTTTAGACTTAGCCGGTTTTGTATACAAACTGAGTTAACGTAGACAAGATGTGGTGTGGTATGTAACTCTAAAGGGAGTTCACAGATTTGGTACACTCTATGTACACGTGTTGGTGCGTGAGGAAGTCAAGCTTCGTTAAGTTGGTTGACAAAGTATATATTTACTTGAGGAACCAGATTTACACGTTGTGGTTCATCTTCGTTGATGAATGAATACGCGGACGGCGGACGGAGTTCGCCGTCATTTTTGGAAGAGAAATATTGACCGAACCGTCATTTCAATGGACTAAAGTTGACTGCGTACTTTAGCAGCGACTAGGGTTAAGGATTGATGTAAATACTTGTACGGTAGATGGCGGGGTTTAGTTTGATTATTATTTAGTGTACCGACACACCACGGTAGTTTTGGTACGGTGTAGATCGGCTGTAGGTTCACTTTGTATGTGTAGGATTTAGTCTTTTTTTGGACTTAGGAACTGTTGGACTAAAATCTGTTTTAGGTCATTTTTGGAATTTTCATCTGAGAATTGCTCTCAGTTTTATAGGCAGAATTATCTGAAATTTTGTACGTGTGTTCCTCCTTGTGTTGGAAATATTGTGGCAAATTTTTAGACCTATTGTGGGTCTGATTTGCTTGGGGATTCATTGTGAAGTTGGTCAGATTTACCAAAGTTCTGGCAAGCTGTTTTTCGGCAACTTTGACTGAGTGTTGTGATTTTTCGGTTTGGTATTGTTATATGAAAATTGGTTGGAAAACTTAGTGGCCTAGGAACTACGTGGTTGAGTAGTTTCAGCTTGTTTTGGTTATCCTATAGAATTCTGAGTGGAAGCAAATGACGCTGTTTTTGGGTAGTCTGTGGTGCTTCCGAGGGTACATTCATGGCTGAAAAGGGCTATGAACAACAAGACTTAGACACGAAATCGAACAAAAAACTGAATCGTCTAACACCCGATTCCACAATTGTCCTAACATTCCACCTCTCATTGTGGAATACTCTCACAGCAAGCCTAGCTTAGGCCTACCTCTCACAAAGACATCCTGCATTGCTGACTTAGTAAGCATGTCAGCTGCTTCCTCTACAGTAGGAACAAAGACAAATTCAAGTTCCTTTTCTCTCACTAAATCTCGAATAAAATGCCACTGAATTCTGATATGTTTAGTCCTTTTATGAAATACAAGATTTTTGATCAGTGCCATAGAACTCATGCTATCGGAAAATACTTTCAGACATCCAACTGAAATAACTAACTCTTCAAGCATTTCTTTCACCCAAATTGCAGCCTTCGACACATGACAGACTGACATATATTCGGCCTCTGTAGAGTTTAATGCCACAGTCGGTTGGAGCCTGGAACTCCTTACATGAAATAGCAGCTCCACCGAATATGAATGCTTATCCGGTAGTTGATTTTCCAGAATCATATTCTCCTCCCCAATCTGCATCGCAGTATCCAAAACATTCCAAATCTCCATCCGATTGAAACACCAATCTGAGGCTGATCGTGCCAACCAAATATCGAAAGATCCGTTTCATCGCCTCCTAATGTGGTTTCTTTGGTGCCTGGCAATACCTGCTGACAATAGAAACTACAACAGAAATATCTGGACACGTTCCCACACTGAAATACATCATGAAATTCTGTGACCTCCATTGGTCCACAAAATGTCCAGCTTATATGAAGCCTCTAGGATAATACTTGCAGTTTTGACTTTGGCGATGAATAAGTGCCACCCTGGCATGCAAAAACTCTGACCGACTACAACCCTGTGTAGCATGGACTCCTCTGAGTGCCCAGCAAAAAGAATCACTGAATTTGCTCACCCGAGCATTAAGTTATGGCTGTTCAAAGACAACATATTTATATATATGGCCTCTGAGAGAGAGGACTTTTTAAATTTTGTCTAAGTCCTGAAAACCTCACTAATAGCTACTCTAAACCATTCAAAATAAAGTACTCTAACTATTGTACATACATAGTACACCAGCCGCCGTACTTTATGTACGGATATATTCGGCACCACTCACGTTCTACCACCTAGCTAATAGGTCAACGTCGTTCAGCCCCTTTTCTCTTCCAGCATCCTATAAGATGATGCCACGTGTCATTTCCTCCCATTTCGCCGAATGCTCCCAAATAATTGTTGCGGCATACCAACACTCACGTGTGCCGTCTGTTCTTTTTCCCGCTATCAATTTCACGCGTTCGATCTGACGGCGCGCCGAATAAATGTTGACCGTTGAAAATCACCGGTCAATGTTCCGTGTTGACCGTTGAATTTCGACGGTCAACATTCCGTGTTGACCGTTTGAAATTCCTTATTCCTTTGCGAGCCGTCGATCGCGACATTTAATTTCGTCCGTCGAAATCAAATATTTGTTTCATTTATTTCGTGCGGAACTTCATTTATGCGGTACCACACGTTTCATGTTTCGTTTCGTTACGTAAGTCGTTTAAAAGAATACGTCGCTTTGTCATTCTTTAAATACTTACCAAATACATCGCGTGTAATTTTTCTTCAAGACCTAACGGATAAGGCGTGAAACAATTTGTACGGCCTTCGTGCGGAGGTAACAAGATCAAATCGTGTCTTGGTAACGTAGGTTTTGCAGGAGCCTTGTCTTTTGCCCATCGTCTCATCTGCTTGAGGCAGCCATGGTTGCCCGTCAATTCTCACTAACTACGACAAGTGAGAGCTGCAAATCCTTTAAAAAGATAGAATATAAAATATCACTTTGCTACACTCCCCTTATTTTCTAGTCTATCTTTTCCTTCAGTCCACACTTCTCCCATTTAAAATGTTAATTTGGGAGAAGGAACCTCCTTAGTCATCATATCTGCTACCATCTCTCCATCTGGTCTATATTCCATACTAATAATTTTATTCTCAACCTTCTCTCCAACAAAGCTCAAACGAATATCCATATGCTTTGCTTTAAAGTGATGCTTAGGATTTGCTGCAATTGCAATCGCATCTTGATTGTCACAAAATATCTTTTGCACTCCACTCTTCATATATCCCAGTTCTTGAAGCCAAGATTTCACCCACATCAATTCTTTCACAGCCGAACAAGATGCCATATACTTAGCCTCTAAGGTGGACTGAGCAATCACCTTTTGTTGCTTGCTGCTCCAACAGCAAGCCCCATTCCCAACATATAACACATACCCAGGAGTACACCTTTTCATCGGAGCATCCCCATAACTGGCGTCACTGCAAGTGGTGATGTCAGTATTATGCCCTCCCAAATGCAACCACAAATCTCTTGTTCCTATCAAGTACCGCATGATCCTTTTGGCTGCTTCCCAATCTTTCTTCCTAGGATCATTTAGACTCCTACTTAATACTCTCACAGCTGCTGCAATATCAGGAAAAGTACAGTTCATAAAATAGATCAAACTACCGACAACCTATCTGTATGGAATAGTTTGCATGAACTTGCTTTCCTCAGGTCCTTACTCATTATCCAAGATCAAGACTCCCTCTGCTGAGCTCCCCTCATTACCCTTCTTTAAATCAATGGGAGTCGTACAACTATTTGCTTTATCCATCTGAAATTTTTCAAGCATAATCCCTATTTCTTCCTTTTGAGTTAGTCTAATTGTTTTCTTTTGTCTATCTCTTTCCATCTGAATTCCCAAAATGTACTTTGCCTCTCCCAAGTCTTTCATTTCAAATCTACCCCTTAGATCCTTTTTCAGCCTATTAATTTTCACCATTGATTTACTCAAAACAAGCAAATCATCCACATAGATAGCAATGAAAATTATACCTTCCTCATCCTAAAATAGATAGATGGAATGATCTGAACTGATTCAAATATATCCCAAACTCGTCAAAAACTCGTCCAACTTCCTGTACCATTGATGTGGAGCTTGCTTTAGTCCATAAAGAGACTTTATCAATCTGCACACCTTACTTTCTTCTCCCTTTTCAACAAATCCTTCCGGCTGTCGCATGAAGATCTCTTCTTTTAATTCCCCGTGTAAGAAAGCAGTTTTGATGTCCATCTGGTGTACTTCCATGTCTTCCGCTGCCGCTAAACTAAGTAGAATCTGGAGGGAGGGAAATCTAACAACCGTAGCGAAGATCTCCTTATAATCGATTCCCTCCTTCTGTGTGAACCCCTTTGCCACTAATCTGGCTTTGTATCGCTCAATGGTGTTATCGGGATTGAGTTTCAACTTAAATACCCACTTACATCCTATCGGCTTTCTGTCCGGAGGACAATCCACCAACTCCCATGTGTTTGCTTCCATAATGGAAGCCATCTCATCATTAATGGCTGTCACCCATCTACTACTTTCCGGACTATTAATTGCCTCTGAGTAAGTCTGGGGTTCGCTTAAATGTGACATCTTACTTACCTTGTTGTTCACTTGCCTCTCTTGAAGTCTCTTGCTACTTCTCTTTCCTCCTTCAAACTCTGATGCTGGGATGTAGGGTAATCTCGGATTTCTCCGAACGACTTCATCTTCTCCCATATCCGTGGAGTCCATCTCCGGACGTTCACATCTGTTTGCTGTCTTTCCTCGGGTTGAATTGGAAGTAGTGTCTCTAAGAGAGGATCACTCTCGATCATATTTTTCTCTTCCTCTGCAAGGTTAGGCTGAACCGGAGTTCGGTTAGAAGAATCTGAATCTAACTCAATTTCTGATTCAATTCTAATTTTGACCGGTTTAGTGTACTTAAAGGGATCTATGGACTTTCCTTCGTCTATAACTACCAAGTGTTTTACTAGAATTTTGTCTTCTCTTCTGAGATCATAAACTCTATACCCCTTTACATTTTCATCATACCCAAGTAAGTATCTCGGCTTTCCTCTAGCATCTAACTTCCAATCAGATTTTTCTGTGTTTAGACTAAACACTTGACTTCCAAACACCTTTAAGTGTGAAATATATGGTTTTCTCCCGGTCCATCTTTTATAAGGTGTTTGGCCTTTTACGGCCGAGGTAAGGACTCTATTTTTGAGATAGTTAGCACAATTCATAGCCTCTGCCCAAAAACTTTTCCTTATCTTTTTATCTGTCAACATACTACGAGCACTATCACTTAATGTCCAATTTAGTCTCTCGGCAACACCGTTTTGTTCTGGATTCTTTGGGACAGTCTTTTGGTGTTGAACCCCTTCCTCTTTCAAGTAATCCTGAAACTCATTAGAAGTGAATTCCCCCCCATTATCACTTCTCACTCTCTTTATAGGTGTCTCCTAAAGCTTTTCACTCCAAGCTTTATACTCCTTAAAATAAGCCGAAGCCTCAGATTTGTTTTTCAAGAAGTATACTCTAGAGTATCTAGACCAATCATCAGTGATAGTAAGCATAAATCTTTTCTCTCCAACTGATGGCATTTTGGCCGTTCCCCATATATCAATGTGAACCAAATCTAAGACCTTTTCACCCTTATATGTTGCGGCTTTTGGAAAAGGCAATCTGTGGGTTTTTCCTTGAGCACACCCACTACAATCATCCAAAGTTTCATTATCTCCAAAATGTATGCCCTCAACTACACCCATTTTCTTCATTTCCTTCAATCTATATAGATGCACGTGTCCCAATCTTTTATGCCACATCATCAAATCACTTACACCAGCATAGTAAACTCCCATCTTTCCATTACTCAAATTCAGCCTAAACATTCTTTGGCTACCCTTTTTAGCTGTGAAGTACACTACATTCTCATAGCTAGCAGTAAAGACTCCTTTCTTAGTACTAGTCTCAAAACCCTTATCATCCAAGAGCGACGTAGAGATAAGATTCTTGTTCAACTCTGGGATAAAAAAAACATCAAAGAAAGTGACTATGGATGCCTTTCCATCAACCAAGACTCTCAGATCTGTTGATTTGAGGCAGCTGGTGTCACTGAAGAAGATGAAGAAGCATCGGCAGTTGCCATGATAATCAATTGTGCAAAGAGGAAACTCTCACGAAATCCCACAAACAACCAACTTCACAATGAAGCGCCAAACAAACCAGACACACCCTAGGTTTGCAAATTTGCCACAATATAAAATATACACCAAAGAACCCACATGCAGAATTTCACAGAGTTATGCCAAAAGATCACAATGTTATTATAATTCAAACACACCCAAAAACTGCTTCGCAGTTTTTCCTACACAACAATCCTACTTTTCCTAAAGTAATCTAAGTCCTATATATACAAGTGAGCCTACGGTTGATCACACCGTACTACAACTAGCGTGGTCAATTGGTACACTACTCTTCATTAACAAAATCCCACCGTCGAATGCACACAATTATTTCCACCAATCAGACAGCAGCTAGAAATGAAATAGTACGCGGTTAAAGTTCGTCCGCTGAAATGACGGTACAGTCAATACTTCTCTTCCAAAAATGATGGCGGACTCCGTCCGCTTTCCACGTATTCTTTCATCACCGAAGATGAACCTCCACGTGTAACTTTGGTCCTCAAATGTAACTGTACCTTTTCTTCTAGAACAACCAAACTTGACCTTCTCACGAACCGACACGTGTGCTTGGAGTGCACCAAATCTGTGTACTCCCTTTCGAGTTTACATACTCACTAAATCATGTCCTCGTCAATTTATCTTCAAACAAACTGACTCATATTCAGAATACCTTTCTTGCTTTTCTTGCGCAGACTGCTATAGCTGCTATGACTTTGCTACAACTGCTACGACTGCTATGACTGCTATGACTGCTATGATTTGTCAGCGCAGCTATGATATTAGAGCAGCGTAGCTGGGATGTCAGATCAGAGCAGCATAGCGGCACAGCAACCAGTGTAGTGCTCAAGGTTTCTAGCTGCGATGTTAGACTTAGCGCAGCATGGCAGCAAGATATAGAGAGAACTCAAGGTTTCTAAAACAACCCTCCCCTAAACCTTTAGACTCTCTCAGCCAGTGAGTCCACATTCCTCTCTACAGAACTTCAACTTAGGTGCAGGTAAAGACTTAGTCATCATATCAGCTACCATCTTCTCATCCGGAAGATAACTTAGCTTTAAAATTATGTTCATCACCTTCTCTCTTACAAAATGCAGCTCGATGTCAATGTGTTTGCTTTTGAAGTGATGACTCGGGTTGGATGCAATCGCAATAGCTGCTTGGTTGTCACACCACACTATTTGAGGTCCATAGTGCATAAAATAAAGTTCTTGGAGGAGGGACTTCACCGATAGTAACTCCTTGACAGCTGAGCTTGCTGCCATATATTCAGCCTCCATTGTAGACTGAGCTGTTACCTTTTGAAGCTTGCTGCTCTAGCAGCATGTTCCAGTTCCAATCTTCAAAATGAATCCAGTGGTGGAACGGCGGCTTCGCATGTCTCCATAGCTAGCATCGCTCCATGTTTGAATTTTGACTTCATCTCCACCGAGAGCAAGTCTAAGATTCCGTGTTCCTGCAAGGTACCGAAGAACCCTCTTTGCGGCCTCCCTATATGTTTTTCTTGGATTCTGCAAACTTCGACTCAAAGCGCCAACTGCTGCCGCAATATCCGGCCTTGTGCAGTTCATGAAGTAAATTAGGCTACCAACAATCTGTCGGTATGGAATGGTTGCCATAAAATCTGCCTCCCTTGACTCCAAGGTATCGTCAAAAATGATTTTTCCATCGGTCTCCATGCCTTCCTCTTTCTGCTTAAATTCCATGGGAGTGGCACTTCCGTTTGCCTCAGCCATGCCAAACTTTTCTAGCACATTTCCTATAGCTTCACGCTGCGTTAGATGGATTGTTCTCCTATCTCTATCCCTTTCTACTTGAATTTCAAGAATATACTTTGCTTCACCTAAGTCCTTCATCTCAAATCTTGAATTCAAGGCTGTCTTTATTTTTTTAATTTCATTTAATGACTTGCTTAACAACAGCAAATCATCTACATATACCGCAATGTACATAATCCCATCTTTCCCTTCCATAACATAGACTGAGTGATTTGAGCTAATCCTAACGAATCCTAGACTAGTAAGAAACTCATCTAGTTTTAGGTTCCACTGACGTGGAGCCTGCTTCAAACCATACAAGGTGGAGCCTGCTTCAAACCATACAAGGATTTCAACAGTTTACAGACCAGATTTTCTTTTCCAGTCTCTTCATACCTTTCAGGCTGCTTCATATAAATTACTTCCTCTAAATCTCCATGCAAGAAAGCTGTCTTAACATCCATTTGATGTAGTTCCATATTCTCAATGGCCGCTAAGGATAAAAAAATTCCAACAGTTGGAAATCGGACAACCGGAGAGAAAGTCTCTTTATAGTCAATTCCCTCCTTCTGACTAACGCCTTTAGCAACACGCCTAGCCTAATATCTTTCAATAGAGTTATCTGGATTCAACTTTACTTTAAAGACCCACTTACAGCCGATGGCTTTTCGGTCTGGTGGAAGCTCCACAAACTCCCAAGTCTGAGCCTCCATTATGGATCGCATTTCATCGTTAACCGCAGTGATCCATTGA
This sequence comes from Zygnema cylindricum, assembly GCA_037447655.1. Lineage (NCBI taxonomy): Eukaryota > Viridiplantae > Streptophyta > Zygnematophyceae > Zygnematales > Zygnemataceae > Zygnema > Zygnema cylindricum. The sequence continues at coordinate 121,235 of JBBHKE010001220.1, forward strand.
TCTTTTTCCGGAGCTGAAAAAGCTTTCTGTATTGTGACCGGTTCTATCATGCTGGCAGATAATAGAGCAGTTTTGCAACTTCGCAATTTCGCAGCGTCGCAGCTTTGCAGCTTCGCAACATCGCAGCTTCCCGATTTTGCAACGTCGCAGCTTTACAGCTTCGCAGCGTCGCAGCTTTGCAGTTTCGCAGCGTCGGAGTTTTCAGTCAGATCCACTGAACCGACAGAAAATAGCGCAGCTTCGCAGTTTCGCAGCCTGCTGCTTTGCCTTTTTCCCCCCGGAAAATCTAAGGCTGGAATTGTTGGATCCGTAGGTTGCCGCTGAGGAGGAGGTGGTGGAGGAGGAGGAGGATTCTCCATAAGGGGACCAGCCGGAGGGTCCAAAGTGGGACTAGAACAAGCGAGAGGATCACTTTCAAAAATAACATATTCTTTGATTTTTGAATCTTTTTCAAAATCTGTCATACCAAAAACATCTACCGATATGCTCTCTTCGTTAACATGAATATTTCTAGCACTCTAAAGAGTATTCTTATCCTTATTAAATACTCTATAGCCCATGGATTCATTATCATAACCCATAAAAATTCCTGGAATCGATTTTGGACTAAGCTTAGAAATAGGGAGATTATCCAAAATAAAACATTTACTCCCAAAAACTCGGAAGTGACTAACATTCAGTGTTTTTCCGGTCCACACTTCATATGGTGTTTTTCCTTTTACTGCTCTAGTCTCTATTCTATTTCTAATATACGACGCACACGAGAAAGCTTCACCCCAAAATTTGAAATCTATTCCCTTATCTAGTAACATAGATTTTGTACTTTCTGTTAGAGTTTGGTTGAGTCTTTCAGATACTCCATTCTGTTCCGGAGTATAAGGAACTGTAAATTGCCGAGAAATGCCATGTTCTTTTAAATATTCAGAAAATGTATGAGAAATATATTCCCCTCCGTTGTCGGACCGAAGGGAAAGGATCGGTTTCCCATCAAGTTTTTCGGCCCATACCCGAAAATGCTTGAAGTGAGTGAGCACTTCACTCTTTTCTTTCATAAAGTAAACTTTGCTATATCTTGAGAAGTCATCCGTAAAAGTGACCAAAAACCGGTTGCCACTGAGTGAAGGAACTTTTGATGGCCCCCACACATCCGAATGAATAATTTGCAGCAAATCCGTTGCCCGGTTATTCGCTGTCTGAGGTAGTGGCAGCTTATGAAGTTTTCCCAAAGCACATCCATCACATACATGGGAATCTGTTTCTCCTAATTTAACACCATCTATCATATTTTGCTTTACCATTTTATCAAGCCTTTCATGATGAACATGACCGAGCCTCTTATGCCACAAAACATTTTTCGGAAAGACACTAGAGTATGCAAAGTCAATTTCATTAGCCAAGTCCATCCGGTACAACAAGTTTGGGCCTCTTGTTCCTACCAAAGCTACCTTCCCATCTTTGCTTACTATCTTTTTCCCATTCTTTTGTAAAATTTCAAAACCTTTCATTTCTGCTACCGAAGTGGAAAACAATTTTTTTGTAAACTTTGGGATATAGAGAACATCATGCAAGGTTCTCTTTACAATCTGACCATTGATGTCACGTGCTAACTCCACGCTTCCCTTTGCCGTAGCCTCCACACCGCTGTCATCTGCGTAATAAATGCGACGAGTGGGAATTGGAGTAAGCGTTTTGAAGTAAGCCCGGTTGCCGCACATGTGGGAGGAGCATCCGGAGTCCATAATCCATCCGTTCTCTCGAGGTCCCTCCATGAGATCTTTTGCAAGGGCAAAGAACTCGTCATCATCCGATTGCGGAAATCTGACCACATCTTTCTTTTCTTCCGGTGGTTCATCTTGTGACGTCTCATCAAATGCAACGAATGCCGCATTTTTAATCGGCAGTTTTGATGTCGGAAATTTTGGTGATGAATCCTCCGATCGCACCCTCCATCCCGCACGATAAATTCCTGTTTCACACGCTTTTATAAATGCCGGACACAGCCGGAAAACATGACCTTGACCAAAGCAATAAACACACCTATCATATTGCCTATAATTCGGATTGGGGGTAAAGTTTTTGTTTCCAGAAAAACCAACCGGCTTATATGTCTGTGCATTGTAAGCAACCACTGATTGACCACCATTTAATGCTATCTGAGTTGCCTCTTCGTCTAGGATATAAGCCTGAGCGACTGCTATATTCCATTTACTCTTCTCTAATCGTCTTAGCTGCTCCGCTGCTCCTCTATATTCAGTAGGAAGCCCTCTCATTAGAATCATAGCTTGATGATAAGGAGGAAAACTCCCCCCGGAACATGCATTCTCCGATAATAGAAGTTTCAAGCCATTACAATATGAGTTCATGTCACCCCCAGTATATTTATAGTCCCAAATTTTTCCAGCAGTAACAACCTCATTCTGCTCACTAGCTAAGACATAAGATTCACTCAAGGCCTTCCATATTTCAGATGCCGTAGAAATATTGATATATGTCATGTTAAGATCTTCTGACAAAAGTAACTTCAACACATGCAATGCATCTTCATTTTTCTTTCCAAACTCCGGATCCGTATCCGGAAGAATACCCGAAATCACATCATATAATTTCACTTGTTTCAAATAAGACTTAGTCAAATCCGCCCAATAAAGATACTTTTGCCCATTAAACACCGGGATCCGTGAGGGAGGGCCCGTGACCTGTTGATTTGAGGCAGCTGGTGCCACTGAAGAAGATGAAGAAGCACCGGCAGTTGCCATGATAATCAATTGTGCAAAGAGGAAACTCTCACGAAATCCCACAAACAACCAACTTCACAATGAAGCCCCAAACAAACCAGACACATCCTAGGTCTGCAAATTTGCCACAATATAAAATATACACCAAAGAAACCACATGCAGAATTTCACAAAGTTATGCCAAAAGATCACAATGATCTTATAATTCAAACACACCATAAAACTGCTTCGCAGTTTTTCCTACACAGCAATCCTACTTTTCTTAAAGTAATCGAAGTCCTATATATACAAGTGAGCCTACGATTGATCACACCGTACTACAAATAGCGTGGTCAAATGGTACATTACTCTTCATTAACAAAAATCCCACCGTCGAATGCACATAATTATTTCCACCAATCAGACTGCAGCTAGAAATGAAATAGTACGCGGTTAAAGTTCGTCCGCTGAAATGACGGTACAGTCAATACTTCTCTTCCAAAAATGACGGCGGAATTCGTCCGCTTTCCACGTATTCTTTCATCACCGAAGATGAACCTCCACGTATAAATTTGGTCCTCAAATGTAACTGTACCTTTTTTTCTAGAACAACCAAACTTGACTTTCTCACGGACCGACACGTGTGCCTAAAGTGCACCGAATCTGTGTACCCCCTTTCGAGTTACAAACTCACTAAATCATGTCCCCGTCAATTTATCTTCACACAAACTGACTCATATTCAGAACACCTTTCTTGCGCAGACTGCTATGACTGCTATGACTGCTATGACTGCTATGACTGTCAGCGCAGCTGTGATATTAGAGCAGCGCAGCTGCGATGTCAGATCAGAGCACCATAGCAGGACAGCAACAAGTGTAGAGTGCTCAAGGTTTCTAGCTGCGATGTGAGACTTAGCGCAGCATGGCAACATAGCAGCAAGATATAGAGGGAACATAAGGTTTCCAAAACAACAACTACCACCTTAGCAGACAAAAACTCTGACAACCTTCACCTGTGTAAAGGCAAGACCCCCGTTAGTTGATAGTAAAAAGAATCTCTGAATTTGCTCCACTGAGCAGTAAGTTATGAAGGGTCAAAGTTGACCTTTTGTACATAAGCTCTCTAAGAGAGAGGGTCCAATCTATCAAATTTTTCTAAGTCTTATCTCTCTCTAAAACTCTATCTACTAAAGTACGACACCAATCATAATAGTGTATCGTACATAAAGGTACAAGTGTCGTTGTACTTTGTGTACGACCATTGTACGACATGGCCAAAAAGTCGATACATGTTATTTTTGGATTTGTTTGTGAAATCTCCGAAGATGCCGTAATCCAATATGATTGTGCCACGTGGCGATTGATTTGACGTCGACCGCAAATCGGAAAAAACCTATTACGAGATCTCGGCATGCTTTGTGGCTGTTCGACTAAGCCGGATTACAATCGTGGCTGTCATAAATTCTTGGGCAATATTTGCTTCGCCTCGAAACAGAATGCGCGGTATTCGTTTCGGATGTGTCGTACACCGTATATTACAAACTGTATATATGTCTAAATATCTTGTTGAATGAAGATAGCCGACGTGTTAACATTTGAATAACTATCAAACCTTATATCATATATCTCTGGTTTAGACTATTTGGCTAAGGCTACAGGCTACCGACTACTTTGGCGGACGGCAGATTTCAAGTTTAAATCTTGGGCCCGCCAAGTTAATTTTGGGAAAATCTACTAACCTAATATCTGTCCCCGTCGGGATAGCATAGGCGGCTGGGATAGCATAGGCGGCCATGGCTCTATCTCCTTTTCCAACTTTCAGTGACTACGACAACTGTGGGAGCTGGAGAGAGGAGTTAGAGGCAGATTGCCTCTGCTTCTTTTCTGCATTTTACAAAATCTAGAAAATACTAAAATAACCTTTAACTTCTACAGTAGGAAGTCTACAACTGGGTATGTCATTCAGATTGGAAGTGGAACTTGTAGTTGGAGTAGTAAACTTCAAAAGGTCACGGCACAATCGACTAAGGAAGGCGAATACATGGCTGAGAGTGCAGCTTTGAAAGAGCTGCTATGGATTAAGGCATTTCTTCAAGAATTGGGTTTTACACAACACGGGTCACAACTAATATGGTGCGACAATCAAGCAGCCATTTCTGTGGCTACAAACCCAAGTCACCATTTTAAGAGTAAACATATGGACATTCGGCTACATTTGGTACGAGAGAAAGTATTTGCAAAAGTGGTCAAACTTTGTTATTTGCCTGATGAGAAAATGGTTGCGGACATGTGAACAAAAGCCCTTTCCGCTCCTAAGTTGGAGTACTACAGAAAAGCATGTGGTCTAAGTAAGTCTTCTAAAGCTTAAGAAGAGTATTGAAAAGTAAGCTTTAGTAAGTCTTAGAAATTTGAGTCTAGGACTTAGAATATTTTTGGAATACCAACTGTTCAATATTGACCAAATTTAGTGTGGAATTTTTGTAGTGTCTACACGAATAGTTATCTTTAAGTAAATTCGTGTATAGGGCCGCCAATGCATGTGGACGTGATAAGAATCACCGGGATTTTTAGGGTATAGATATTGTTAGTGGACAATTCTGGTCCATACACTTAGATTTTTGTCAGTAGGTTGTCTAGGGAACCGTGTACATACGTTTGAAATATTTTGAGGATCTTCAGAGTATTTAATTCAATTAGGAATGGTCATTTTGATACAGAATGTACATTCTACGCAGAGTTTAAAGAAATGAGGGCACTAAGTGCAGTTTAAGGTGTTTTGTGCTCTATTGTCTTTGATTTGCTTGTAGTACATGTTTGTTTGGTTGAAAGACCTCTTTCATTTGTAGTTACATATCTTACAGTATTGATCTAGTCTGATTTGTATTCCTCTTTGGGTTTGCTTTCCCTAACATGTCTGATAATGGCTCAACTCCTGCTGCAAGTGCTCTTATTAGCTCTAGTGCTCCACCTGCTCCTCCAAGGACGAATATCCCAGGTGGTGCAAGTGTGACTCCTAGTGGGAGTGGATCACAACCGAGTCTAAATGCCCATGACCTACAACAACCCTAGCTGGCAAAAACTCTGACCACTTTCAGCGCTCTGAAGGCTAGACTCTTTTGAGCCGATAGCAAAAAGAATATTAAAATTTGCTCCCCTGAGCAGTAAGTTATGGAGGGTCAAAGTTGACCTTTTGAATAGAAGCTCTTTGGGAGAGAGGGTCCTATCTACCAAATTTTTCTAATTCCTATCTCTCTCTAAAACTCTATCTACTGACGTACGACACCAATCATATTACTATGCCGTACAGAAAGGTACAGCTGCCGGTGTACTTTCTGTACGGACATTCTACGACATGGCCAAAAAGTCAACACATGTCATATCCGGATTCGTTTCCGTAATCCTTGGAGATGCCAAAATCCAATGTCGTGGTGCCACGTGTCATCCGATGTGGCGGTGACCATATAACGCCGAAATTCTCTTTCGCGATCTCGACATTCTTTCCGGCCGTCCGATCGTCCTGCTCCTTTCAATTGCTTCTCTCCTGTTGACATGTACCCAAAACTTACTTTTTCCAACAAGTTGACTGCTAGTTATCTGATCACCTCGCATTCCACCTTTTACACCTATAGAAGCAGAATCCTTATGTATTGTCCTCTTGCCTCTTATACCAATCTGCCCATCAGCCTCTCCTACTTCCCCAGATTTTATTTTCGAACTCAACGCTCTACTCACACAATTCATCTCATCACTGAAGTTTTGCTCTTTCGCTTGTCCGGCCGGGCAACATTTTCGATTGCTTTCAACGTCCACATCTTGTTCCTTTGGCCCTAACCTGTGAGATTCATCACCACTCCTTGAGACTTCTTTCACAACTGCTCCGACTTGTTGACCATCTGCTGTTTTTTCATTGCTAGCTTAAACTATTTTTTTTTGCAATTTCAAACCCTCCAAGCTCAAGGTATTTGTTTCTGCAGTAACTTGCTTCTCTTTTGAAAAACATGGTGTTATTTGGGAACCGCTTGCTTCTCTTTTGAAAAACATGGTGTTATTTGGGAACCGCTTCCTGTCCCTTCAGACACATGTGACACAACATCATTTGTCTCCCCTCTGATCCTTTCTCCATCTCCAACTTTCTTTCTCTTTTTCTTGGGCCGCCTCAAATCCTCCTGCGACATACCATCTCCATTCAGGATATTAATGCCTGTCGAGTTTACATTCTTATCCTCAAGAACTGCATGAACCATCAATTCCTTTCTTGACTCAAACTGAGACGCGTCCCCATTTCCTGATACTTTCTTGTCCATTAACTTGTTGAATCGTGCCTCTTTTGGCTGCACATATAGTCTTGCATTTTCAGCGATAGGCAACTCAACATTTCTTGAGCTACCCAGTGCTACATTTTGCCCCTCTTCCAGACTACCTCTATCAAGCCCACCTTTGCCACTTTTAGCTCTCTTCTTTTCCCGTCGTTCCACATCAGTCTGGTCCTCAAGCTTGTTATCTTCAGATCCACGCTTACGCCCCTGGACCAGTGGAACATCGGTAGGAACAGGAAGACCTGCCCGCTGTAACTGCATCGCTTGTTTGAGCTTCTCCTTCATGGTGTCTTCCTGCAGATAAATAACATTCACTTGAGGCTTGCAACATAAAAAATGACAGGGAAATGCAAAAATAATGGCTTTCTAAGCAATGTGATAAATGACATAGAAATTTTTCGAGCAATAGCAAACTTGAGGATGGAAAACTCCATGTAAACATATCCCATATATGCATATACATATACCCCCTATTTACCCTTTGTAGAAACCGAGATTAAAACACAACCATGCCATGAAAACCTTCAATAAAAAGCTGCTGAATATTGTGTTGCTCGAGGATTTGAAAGAAAAACCAGGCACATGCACCAGTATATGGAATTGATAAAAACAATAGTGGAAAATTAAATCGCTCTGAAAGAAACGGTATTTCGTCTAAATGCCCAAGCTTGAAGAAGATGCACAAGCTTGAACAAGAAGCATAAACTTGGACAAGATGCATGTCCACATGAGGGTAACTGTTCTCGTAACAAAATCACACGAAGCATCATAACAGACTTAATCTCAAAAAAGGGACTGATATTTGCATCCATGAAAAAGAGGCATCCAAAACCCACCCATCGTAGAGATGAACAACCGACAGTTACCTGTCCAAGCCGGCTAGACTTATGAAGAAGGCTTAGTGCTCCATCCGTCAATTGGCATTGCCTGGTTCAGGTCAAGGGAACTTTGACCATGATAACCTATAAATGGCTCCCGGCAACTATTGCTACATGAGGACATTGCTCATCCATTATGCATATATTAAATAATAGTAACTGAGGCTCTTTTTAATCCTCATGCAAATTCATGTAAATTAATGTCAACGGCACCGAGAACTGTAGACAGGTAAATATACCTGGCCCTTTAAAAATATTCTTAAAAGGGAACTTATATAAAACTCTAAATTCTCCAATCTGACAACAACCGTTTTTTAGTCCTCTAACACACTGATGACATGCTCTTAAAAAAAAAAATCAAGTTTGCATGAACTAATAGCCAAATTGGCATAAAACCTGTGGTCATTTTTGCCGGAAAAGAACCAATGGGCCTAAGGAAATCGTATGTAATCCTAGCGGCATAATGTGGATACTGTAAGATTGTCAGCGCTTCAATCCGCTTTTGTTTTTTTTCCTCCTCTTCCTGCCAAAAAAAAATGAACTTTTGGCCGTTATTTAGTACAATTCGACTGCAAAAAAGTTTCTTTCACTCTGAAGATAAATCTTCATTTTCACTCTGAAGAAAAAGTTTATTTTCACTCTTGAGGAAAGGCTTCGCTTTCACTCTAAAAAAAACAATTTATTTTCACATTAAATAACCAACATGTCAATACAAAACAACCCAGCCCATACGTCCAAACAAAGCTGGGATGTGCTTCCCATACACCAGAAATTCACATGAAGAGACGAGGACAAAAAGAATCAAATAAAAACAAATAAAAGGGGGAAAGGTCACTCAAAGTTGGGGTTATACTGTTGTTTGAGTCACATGACGAGACGAAAATGAAAATAATTTAACAAAAAAATGAAAAAAAGGGCAGGAACTCACACTTAATTCAAGACACAGTTTTAAAAACCTTAATTCTTACTATTTTCCTTGGTGTTGCAGGTGAGCTGTTACATTTAAGCGGCGAAGCTTTCTAGCCTGTTTCTTGTTCAGTTTCTGAACACCCTTCTGCTCTGCATTGAGCAAATCCTGCAATTGACAAACTAAGCTGAACATAAATCAAAACCTAATTCAGCACACAACATTAAGCAATAATTAAGCTCAAAATAGTCAGAATCATGCGCAAAAAATAAACGGACACTTGAACGGAAAACTTCAGGTAAAACGGTTCTGCGGTATTCAGCAAGTACAAGGCAAACTAAATTCAGGAGTACATAAAGAAAATTTCAGATAAAAATCTTTAATAATTACGAAATTAAGCCTTAAAAAAGAACAGAAGATATTTCACCTCAGAAGCTTTTTGACGCTTTCGCTCTCTGCCAGATGGAAGAATTAAGACATTGGCTTCATCGGATTGGCCTCCTTCTTCGTATCCACTGAATCATAGCAAGTAAAAAATTAATCCGATGGACAATTAAAATCAGAAAAAAGAAGATCTCCTCAACCAATGTTCAAGCCAAGCAAAAATGACAACTAACAAAAAAAGTTGCGACCATGTAAAGAAGGGTTGATCATTTGTACCTTCGAGCTTGTGAATTTCCATGTTTCTTTCCTGCCTTTTCCAATAGCTTTTTCTGTGAACTAGAAGACACGAGGGCAGCTTTCCGCTGCTTAGGGCGCCCCATACCTCAAACTTGAAGCTTGCTGGAACACGAAAGAAAAAGACAGGGCAGTTCAATTACAAAATAAACTAATAAAGTAACAGTACAGTACAGTAGCATGAACTCCAACGACTGTAAGGAGTTGTGTGAGTTGTGTGAGGAAGAAACCTGATCGGACGGTCGAGGTCTTATTTAGAAAAAGAGCATGACAATGAACAAAAGTTATAAATCACGCGAGCGGACGATGCTTCGCTTCTTGTACTGGCTTTTCTTAAAAACGTAATCCAGAAATGGATTAATGGATGCGGATGTTCGTGAATGTTTGGAAACCACTTTGCTTTATCTTTAAGCCTCTTTCATTTAGTGCTATGCAGAGACATGCAAGTAAACTTGCATGATCTTTTTTTGCGCAGGAACACCATGCCTAGAGAAATTATATCCTCTTGGCTGCATCTATGCAGTTAATCCTGTACTCAAACAACTGAAGAAACTTTTTATGTTAGCATATCTCTACATCATTCTGTTTTTTTTCATTTTCTAGAAGCCAAAGCATCGCATGTTCCAATTATTGGAGGTGGATTGGCGGAAGCCATGAAATTATACACAAGATCAATGCATTGGAGAGAGGAATTGAATTGTATTTGGGATAATTTCATTAAGTGAGAAGAGTCACTTATATACAAAATGTACAATGCTAATTATTGTGGAGTCTAAGCGCTCTATGGTGCGCCGTAACAAAGGGATCCTAGTCTAGATTCTAACAAATGTATGTAAGACAAAAGACTGGACCGTCGCCCAAAAGATTGGACCGACGGTCAAAGGACTTCTGCGTAAAAAGACTAGACCGACGTACGTAACGAAAAAGTACACATAACTAGACCGACATATGGAAGTACGGACAAGACTAAAAGTGAAACGTCCGGATAAGACGGTCAACAAGACTTGACCGACGAAAGAAAAAGTACGGACAAGACAAAAATAACCTGACGCTAAATGTCCTTTAACACCCCCCTTCAAGCGAAAACTAGAAAGTAGATTGAGATGAAAACAAAGGAAATTTAGCCAAGAGGAAAAGGAAGACGAAGGCCAGATGAGAGGCGATGCTGCTCAAAGTGAGGGCGATGCTGCTCAAAGTGAGGGCGATGAAGAGCCTTGGTGAGATAATCGGCCACTAGGTCGGCGGATTTGACATAAATAAACTGGAGAGTGCCATCTTCGACCCACTCCCGAGAGTACTGATATTGAATGTCGATGTGCTTCGTTCGCTTGTGGTGAACACGATTGCAGATCAAAGCAAGGGATCCTTGGGAATCGGAAAAAATAAGAATGGGGCAGAAGGGGGAAACCCAAGATTGGAAAGCAGGGTCCGAAGCCAAACAGCTTCCTTGGCGGCGTGACAAGCGGCTGTTGATTTCCTAGAAATCCGAGATTCGGTATGTCCCATACTAGGGAAAAGTGAGCCGGCCAGGGCTCGAACCTCGGACCTCTAACTTGAGCTGTCAGCGCACTAACCACTGTGCCACCAGCTCGATGTAGAGCATGGCGCGTATGTACCTATTTCTTTTAGGCGGGTTCAAGTGTGACGTATCACATTCTACCCCGTATTGAACCGGCATTCACGTGCCAATCCAACACCCCCCCTTAGGGGAAGGCAGGTCACATCATCCGCAATCCCGTTGGCTTTGATACCATGTTGATTTCCTAGAAATCCGGGATTCGGTATGTCCCATACTAGGGAAAAGAGAGCCAGCCAGGGCTCAAACCTGGGACCTCGTACTTGAGCTGTCAGCGCACTAACCACTGTCCCACCAGCTCGATGTAGAGCATGGCGCGTCTGTACCTATTTGTTTTAGGCGGGTTCAAGTGTGACGTATCACATTCTACCCCGTATTGAACCGGCATTCACGTGCCAATCTAACAGCGGCCATATATTCCGCCTCAGTGCTAGAGCATACCGTGGTAGGTTGCTTTCTGCATGAACAAGAGATAAAACCATTGCCCAAAAAGAAGCACGAGCCAGTGGTGGAACGGCGGGAAAGCTCATCTTGTGCCCAATCTAAATCCACAAAACCCGTAAGAGCACTGTAGCCAGAGGAAAAATATGTGAGACAAAGAGTTTTAGTGCCCTATAGATAACGAAAGACACGTTTGGCTGTGTTGTTCTACAACCACCAGTGCAGGTGGAGGAGCAGCAGTAGTAGTAGAAGAAGACATGATACACTCTTAGAAGCTATCAAGAATCCTACCAAACAGCTGTTCTTAAGTGCTCACCAATTCTTATACAAGCATCCAAACCTCACAAAACTCTATCAAAATATAGAGTAGCATAAACACTGATAACTTCGAAAGTTATAGTACAATTGATCTGACAACACTCAAGATATAATACTCTGAAGTTTCCCAAAAATTGTCTGCAATTTTACTACTTGGAAGTCAGGATACATCATGTGTTTTGAGTCCTAAGTCTTATACTAGTGTTGTATCGGCAATACCAGTGTACCTGAGAGGTACGTCAAGCTGCCAAGCTAATACTAAGCTACCACTGAGCTACCACTGAGCTACCACTGAGCTACCACTAAGCTACCATTGAGCTACCACTGAGCTACCCACTAAGTTACCA
>JBBHKE010001222.1:0-10990 GCA_037447655.1 Zygnema cylindricum
TTTTTTTTTTACTTTGCGTATGTTTTGAATTCTTTTTCCAACGCAAACTGATAGTAAATGAGAGCTGACGAATCCAATTTGCTTACGTACTTCGTTAGTATCAAATAGTTTGTCTTTTTGTGTCATCGTGTTCGATTCTGAAGATACAAAAGCGTCGATACACTAGTCAGCGTTACAAAGGCGCACAAGCGTCATTATTGTGTCCAAAATCAAGAACTGGAGTCGCCATCACAGACAATTGAGACAAATGACTACGGTCAGATATGTCCAAAAGTCAAGCTTCGGGAAGGTCGCAAATCGTCACGCTGTGGGCCAATCTTTTTGTGAAGAGTCTTTTTGTCCGTCCTCGCTTCCGGACAACACCGAGCGTACGAAAACCATTTCCCTCGAGAGCTCCGTCAGTGCTTCAGATCGACGGTCCGGCGTGATGGCTGCGTCATTTTCACCATTTGGCGGTCGACCTTTTTGACGTGGCGTCCCCTCCACAGAATCAACAAACTTTTTGTCTTCATTAACAAACCTGCGGGATGAATCCAAAACCATGAAACCATGAAAGTAAGGGCAGCGTATCCGTGGTACCGTACGTCATCGTACAAACCGTCCTGTATAAACAGCGCACTTTGCACAGTCTGGCTAGTTGAATTTCATGGACTATTAACCGGGCTTATCCATTCCAATAGGAGGTGAAATTGAGAGAGGGGGCCAGATCTATTTTCGCCTTATGTTCGTTTCTATGTCCTCCTACGCGACCGTACGCCAACGTACGGATGGCGTACACTTCAAAACTGAACATCCAAAATTGTCGGTGCCGCAGAGTTCAAGATACGGAACGAAAAACGACGAAACGTCAAAATTCTTTGAACTACAGTATTTGTCGATGTGGATGGAGGCATAGCCACTGTTGCGGGGCCGTCCATGTGAAAGCTTGCGGAATCATGCCGAATCATTCCCGGATTGCGTTGCATCGGTATCCAACGGCTCTCGTATCCTTCATAATTTTTGCAACGACAAAAATCCAAATTTTTTGCAACGAGATAAATTCAAAATGTTGTTTGCTAGAAATGCTAGAATTTTGATGTTTTGTTCTTTTGCGCTCCCGTAACGTTGACGTCGCGTACGAACACCGACAAATTTCAATGTTCGGTTTTCAGGTGTACGGCCCTGGTACTTTGGCGTACGGCTGCGTACGAAACTACGACATATGGCTGAAATTGAAACGGATATGAAGTGAGAATAGCTCCCGCCGTTATTTGCTGCTTCTCATGCAAGTGTTTCGCAGTTTCCTCACTTAAATAGTATGTTCTACAACCGAATTTAACCCTATCTCGCATTGAAGACCTAATATTTGACGCCGGTTTGTATCCGGTATAACGTGAAGTAAACACTAAAACACCCATAGCGCGGAAATTATCACAAGCTAGGTGACAGCTTTGTCGTAAAACGACAAAGAAAAAGTGGATATTTTCGGGGACAACTGACAGGCCGTGCTCGCGGCTTCACCGTACGATAAACAGTAAAATACAAAAACAACAAATCCTATCTTGTTTCGTGAACCTCGACTTCTCATGTCACTTTTCATTCTTTATGAGGGGCGTACATACAAGAGCGCCAAAAGGAATAAGATTTCATTCAAAAATCGCGATGGTTACAAGCCATCCACGTACGGAATCTAACAAGATACTAAAAGATACACAGCCCTCCGCACGAGCCCATGGGCTCCCGCCAAGTGTCGAAAGAAGACAGCTCTCGCGGGGAAATAGACACCTCCGGCAGAGGAGTCCTCCGTACAGGTGACTCGTCTGTACCTCAATCGTACTTTATGTCCGGAACAGAAAAGTGCCGACAGACAAGGCTTTGTCGCTTTACGAAGAGAGGAAGTCGAAGAGGGTCAGCTTTATCTCTTCGCCATATATAAAAGGAAGCTCGACATAGTGACAAGTACGTACTGCTGTGCTTCATGCCGGAGCTTCGATTTGAGAATCGGAGATGGGATTGCGACTTCGACTCAGTTTGAAGTTTGAATTGGAAGACCCAGAATGCATGGATGGTGAGACCACCCACTTGAATACTTGTGACTGAATTTTACACAATATCAGAGGGCCTTTTACTGTTCTTCAACCTTATGTATGCACGCAAAGAACATTACTGGATGCTTCAATTTGTCATTCACTTTCTTTTCATATAAGTAGCCAGAATTTGAAACTTACATATTCTACCATGTGGGTGGACAGACACACTGAGTCGAAGATTGGAGGTTTTCCTGATGTCAAAAGAAACCCATGAACATGGAAGAGTGCAACTGATTTCATCGTGGCGTCCCCAAAAAAATGCTATGCGTAGTTTACTTTCTCCTATGAACAATCAAGCAATAATGTAGGCCGATAAAATCCGGCATTCAAAAACCGATTTTCCTCTAAATCGTCCATATGTTTGATCCAAGGAGCTTCAGAACTGCCAGTGAAAGTGACGGGGGCTACTTACAAGTGAAGGAGAACGAGACGTGTGGCAAGGGATCTTTCCAAGGGGAGACTTATGCTCGAGAGGAACAGTTGAACCCATTGAATGGAGGTAGTTCCAAATTTGAGCATTGGGGACAGAGTGACGGACCACAATATTTGACTGCGAAACAATCGACTTTCCTCCCAATTTTTCTCGTGGAAGCCCATCAGTCTCCACAAGAAGGCCAAGGGAATTTAGAATATGACGTCCAAAGGGGAACCGTAAGAATGCAACACAAGGAGATACCAGTCGAGGAATGGTCTTTAGAAGGATATCATGACAATGGACTTCCTGTTTTGGCTCACGTGTTTGATTCGGATCCCCCTCTCTCACACGTAGGACAAACTGAATTCACACTCTTTGCTCCTCTGACTCTCTCATGGCTTAATCCTGTCTTGCCTCCTCCACACCCTTCAGAATGCGAACAAAATGGAGAAGAAAACAGTCAACTTCGTGCAAACATTCCCTCCAGACGCGGCTCGACTGGGAGTGCAACTTCATTTGCCGGCCCGTTTCCCTCGTCCCCCCCACTTCTCCTTCCATTTCTTGAGAACTGCAACAATGATATGTTTATCACGGAAAATCATAGCTCAGAAAGTGCGTCTCTTCTTCGAAAAGATTCTGCTGCAGAAAAATATTTCCCTCCAACTAATCATTCAGATTTTCTGAACTCTCCTAGAGATCTCGGCCTTAGATTCGGGGGTTTATCCTACGGGGAGAGATTAGTCCAGGTCCACTCCATAAACCCCGGAGAGAATGATCCATCTGAGAGAGGAAATTCCCACTTGTTCTCCCCTCAACGGGAATACCTCCAGTGTACGGAAGAGACTCAAGATACGCAAATGTTGACGGAAAACTTACAAGAAGGCACCCAGTGGCAGATGGGTCGTCAAGGAAGCTTCCACATTGTGTTGGGAGATTCTCCCAATTTGCCGACATTGCTTCCAGAAATTCACGATCCCCTTCGTGAACCGGAAGGCACGCTTTTGAGGCCTCTAAATTGCCCTCATGTTTTAAAAGAAACAGACAAATTGTTTCCAGGTGATTTTGACGTCCTTCAAGGCGTTCCCGCAAGTCTAAAGGCATCATTATCATCGCCTTCGGAGTCAAAATCAGGTAGAAGCTCGAGCCCTCTGGAGCTTCACCCAGAGGATTCACCAATAACAGTTTCCGGTCTCCATGGGGATGGTCAAGATGGTTCTGGTGAAGGAATGAGAGGAAAAGGTGGAGAGAAGGAAAAAAATGAATCTCCTGTGAGTAAGAAAAAAAAACCGAGGAAGATGGGCAGGACTTCCAAAAGCTTTGAGAAGTTGGTATTGGAGAGTCGAAAGTCTAGACTGGAGAAAAGGAAAGTTGGAGACGGATGGAAAGAAGAAAAAAATGAAAAAGAAAGGAGGGAATGTGAGGGGACACAAGTCTCGGGAGGTTTTCCCGCATGGCAAGGTTTTAGTATGTCAAGCAGGAAGAATGGGTTTATGATAGATAGTGGGAAATCTTTAAAAGACTGCAATAGAAAAAGTACCAGAAAAATGTTTCAGGCTGAAAGAAGGGATGAAAGGTCGAATGGATCTCGAGTTTGGGAGGCAAAAGAGCAGCAAATTATACGAGAAAATGGTATCGGTAACGTAAGCTTAAAGTCAAAAACTTTGAAAACCATGGGCGTTTCATTGTCAATCAGAGGACCCAGTAAAGCTCGAGCGGTTTTGCCAGCCCCAATGTCCTCGGCTATCTGCAGAAAATCAAGGACTGACCGAAGGGGAGGAGAAGGGTGGACAAGGAGGACACCAATACCTACAGAGCTAAAAAAAGTCATGGAGGCAGGAACAAAGTCTCTTCTTACAACCGTGGACTTGGTGTGCCACAACGTCCTTGTAAGATGCTTCGTTTTATCTGGACTTTTGGCCTCGTTTTAACTATATTGAGAAGATATGGTGTTCTTAAACAATCAGATGTTAATGTTTAGCTCTAGATTCTCGAGTCCTTACCTCTTTCTGGACTGTTTGACAGGTTGCTGCAGGCTTTATTCGGGATCCTGAAGAGAGCAGATGTAAGCAACAAGTGCACGAGGTTTTGAATAAAGAGCTGGAGCTCCTTCTTGGAGACAGCCAGCTAGACTCTGAGGCCAATGCCGCCATTTCCGCAATGCTGGTTGGACAAACGCCAAAATGTTTGTCAGTCCACAAATACATAAAACATGTGCAAAGTATTAAGGAGGTAAGCATACCTTCAGACTTATCTACAAGCTGACAGAGAAGTGTCCTATAATGACACAATCCAGAATATGCTGCGTATAGACTCATGTTGATATTTGTTTCTATTTAATTACTGGAGAAAATGAAGTCTTCTTGCAGTGTTACGATTTGCTTCCATGGCTGCTTCACAGGCTTTGCGAAAAGAATGTCTTTCTGACAACCGAAGAAGTTGAAATTTAAGTTCAGCATTCGATTGCACATTTGTTATTTGTGAGTGCAGGCATATGTAACCTTTATTGAGAGTGACGTTGATTCTACATTCAACAAATTTAGGAAGGAGTTAACAGACAAGCTTCAGCAACAAGGACAGACAATTGCGGTTGTTAATAGACTAAATCAGGTCAGGAAATCAACCAGGAATACTCTCTGTGCAAAAGAGCTCATTCCATAGTACTTAAAGCTTGTCAGAAAATCAAAGCTCTGACGTTCTCTAGAAGATAATGTTGTTGGAAATATTGGACCATTTGCATTCACGGGACGAATAATAACATATAACCAAAACAGGTAAAATACCTGACTAAAGTGATTGTGCTTATATGTTTCTGATGGTGTGGACCAAGTTTCATCCAGACATGGGTCACAAAACTCCGGTTGGGTATCGAATAACAGAATCCACAATGTTTTCTGTTGTAAGAATTTAGACAATGGTGTCGACTTGATATTCATGCCTTGAAATGCGGATGTCTGGGGTTCTGGAGCCATCATGAACCAAGTAAGCTAATATTGACAAGCTGTTCTGTGATTATGCTTGTACAACTATTGCAGATTGCGGAATCTCATAGCCGGACACGTCAGCAAGTCTGTCGCGCCTTTCAGCAAAATGTTTTAAGCATTCCCTTTCCCAGGTCTAAAACTCAGAATGCTCCCCAAAAAGAGGACAAGTCCAATGGAAAGCAGCTAAACACAGACAAATTCTTAAACATGATGGAGTCTGACGTCGACTGTTCACCAACCACTCCCTGTGATTTCGTTTCCGAGATCGACAATTGTGACGGTCAATCTTGCGGCCCTATGTTGAATATTAAAAGAGTTTCTCAGGGCAAAAAATATCAAAATTGGCAAAGCGGGAGACGATCAAGGATGGAGGAAGAGGGATCCGAAGGGACAGACATGGACATGGAAGATGAGGAATGGTCTGAAGAACCAGAACTAATTTCGAAAGAAAACCGAGCCCGTCGAATCACTAGTGGTAAAATGGGCAAAAAAAATCGACAACAAGACTTGAGTTTGCTTAAAAGCAAGAAAATGGAGGGAGCTGGAACTTCCTGGAGGAGAATGAAAGGCCTATCGGGAGCTCGAGGAGACCTTCCACAGTCTGCTGTGGCTAAAATGAGGCTATGGCTGATTGACCACTGGGATCGTCCGTAAGGCTATAACTTATCTTATATCAGATGTTTGAGCCTGGTCTCTCTTCAGAGTGATCGTGTTATGAATATCCAATTCAGATAGACCAATTGGAATTTTAAATTGTACACCTAAATAAAATCGGCAGTGAATTGCAGAAAGTGTGATATTGGGGAGGGAAGACTGGAGCTGCTTCTAGAATCTGAATCCTTTGAATAGAATATTGTTTAGACCATTACCCAGGAAGACTTGAACAGCCAAACTGGAGAGTGCGCATACCTTCTATCTTTATGAATATGTTGCTCATGATTGCTGTTCACTATCCTCGCGGTCCTGACTTCTCTGTTGTTTGCATTTGTCTGGTACAGATATCCAAAGCGACAAGAAAAGAAGGACCTAGCAGCAATTTGCTCTGTTAACGTCAAACAGGTACTAACAAGCAATTGAACAAAAAGAGATCTTATCCTGTTCATCGAAAAGCTCATATTTTCAACAAAACTAAATCAACTTCTTGAAACAGCACAGACGCTAACACAAATTAATAGCAACGCAATAAAAATAAAAAACACATTTTCAAACTAGCCCCTGCACGGAATCATTGCTCTGGCAGTTTTGAAAAAAAAAAAAAATCAGCTAGATGTATCATATTTAATCATAAAAATGCTCATTGTAATCATTTGGGCATGTTTACAATAGTCTGGAGCTACACCGCCAAACAGAGACATTTGACGCTTAAACAAACTCTCATGTGCCAGCTTCAGGCTTTCAGTATGCAAAATCCCAAGGAACTTAGATTGCATTAAATAATAAACACCGGAACACGTCTCAAAACAGAGCTAACAAAGCAAATAAATGATAAACCTAGCTTGGCTTATATCTGACCTGAATATGACTTATTTTAAAATGACTATTTTTCATGATCTGTCGTTACCCTTGCAGGTGGAGGACTGGATGGTGAACGCTCGAGCGAGACTGTGGAAACCTCTGGTTAAGTGTCCTTTAACCCTAGGAACAATCCAAGAGAAAAAACATATATTTTCTCTATCTTCAAAAACTGAAAAACGTGTGTAGAGTTTGGAAAATAGTAGTTTTTACAATAAAGTTCTCGGATCGTCATACATTAACAACCATTTGACAAAATCAATGGGAAGAAAACATCAGATTTACAGTTGTATTGCAACAGCAGCGCCACTAATTGAAATGGATAAAATCAGAACCGTAAGTTTAATAGGAACTAGAAAAGAAAAACGCCCCATAACCATGCAGTTTATTTCACAACTGTTGAAAATAAAATGTGAAAACTTTCTGCAAACTTCTGCAACTCTAAACTTTTATATGTTTTTCAACTCTGACTGTCCATTTGAACAGACGAGGGAGATGGTGAAGGAGATGCAACGCGACGAGTATTCATTACAGAATTCGGGGAGTGAGTGAGAGGGGAGGAGAGATGGCACGGTGGATAGTAGACGGATGCGAAAGGCCACCACCATATAGTGTGCAATGAAGACAAATGGTAGAATGCAAAAGCTGTCACGTCACATTAAATATGTGCGCGACGTGTGGTACGGAAATCACGCTGACCAAATCAAAATGTGCCGTGACAGAGAGAAAGAAAGATTATTGCACAATGATAGCTTCGTTTATTTATTTGACTATTTGTTCCAAGAAGTCACAATTTACAAAAGAAAGGAGGATTAGTAAAAGTAAAATAGAAAGGTGAAAGGTATTTAACATATGATAGTCATCCTTTTGGTTGAGCTCTTGCGCTTTTGTCAAGTGAATGCGAAGGCAATTGACACATCGTAGTTATAGGAAGGATGTTGATAGATCATTGAACCGGTGAAACCTTTTAATTACATTAAGTTATTAGCAATGCCAAGGGGCAAATAAGATCAAAAAGGGAGTGAGTAAAATCAAGAAAGATCATTGTTTTGATCCAACACATAAACAGTTGAAACAAATTGATTTATTAAAACAAAGATAGTCTAAATATGACAATCTAAATATAGATCGGGAATACCATGAGGTTAAGTGTTGCGCCTGGGAGGTTTAGATGGAATACCATGTGATAACATTTGAGGCTCATCCTTATATGCACAGTTTGGTGAGTGTCAATCGTGGTAAAGGTGCACAACTGATGTTGGACGTCCTCTTTGATAAGTGACTATACAAAATTGTATTATATTTATTGGGCATTCTCCTTATTTAATGAATGTGCGAAAATATATTATGGATGTCAACTATCCTTACGAGATGCATCTTGCGACGTGTATGATATGATGGACCTTGTTATTGATAAGCTCTTGTTATACAAAAGGTAAAATTGCGGTGAATCTTTCCACGAACATGCAAACATAATATTTTATCTGAAAGTTTCAACAACCATAAAACCAAATAAATGTGCTCAAATATATGTACATGGCTTAGCCTTTTTCTAAGTGATTATTTGAAGTGAATGGTGTTTAGTTGAGAAGTTGTGGTGTGCAAAGTTGTCGTATACCATCTGTTGTTCTGCATGTTTCCGCGCGAATGGTGTGTGTTTCATATACGATAAGCTTGGAAGCCATCGAAGAGAAAATATTGTTGTGTTAAGATTAGTTAGCCAAGAATAGTAGAATAAAAACCAAGGCATGCATGAAACCTTAGACATTCGTTCGTCGTTGCAAGCAAATGATAAAATATCTCTTTCACAATGATGTGCATAAGTGATGAGCACAACTAACGCAATTAGCGCAATCAAGCTATAGATGTTATTTCACGAAGCACACAAAAAGAAAGTTACATTAACCATGCAGCATCATCGACATATAGAAGTTATCCATGAGTTCAAAAAGGATGATCATATTGGTGAAGGCTACTATGCAGCTGCTTTCAACTTCATCACTTCATCACATAGTTTAAAGTACGGTTAGCGCTCTACCCAAGGTCGGTTGGGTTCGATTAAGTCAGCTTTGTTTGGTCCGAACCGGACTACGGTTTAAAACTCGGGGAAATTCTCAAACCAAACTGAACCGTTCGCTTTCGCCAAATCAAACTGTTAAGCAATTAGTAATTTTTATAAACATGAAACCTTAGCTAAAAAACCATTCTAATTAAAGGCGTTCAATCTTATCCACCCATTTCATTTAAATAGCCGTCTCTATTAATCTTTTATTTGACCCCTTATTTTACCCTAACATAGTACACCGTCGATCGTATTTAGCGTGTATGTTTTATTTCGTCACTGAAAACATCTTATCTCCGTACACATTTGTCCAATTTTCAATTTAAAAACGCCATTCGTAAGCTGAGAATACAACCTTTCTATCGCAACCGTCAAATCCAAAATCCGACATGTATGTACGGATAAAAGATGTTTTAAGAGACAAAAAAAACATACACGCTAAATACGATCGACGGTGTACTGTAGTTAAAAATAAAACAAAAACCTGCCAACTTCATTAGGATTTTAAATTCTGATTCTAATGATGTGCATTTCATTTTTTCAACGACGATTTAAACTTTTGCATAATTAGAATACGGGTAAAACACAAGTTAATCCTTTTTACTTGTTTTTTGGCGTAGAATTTATTTTCGAACTATGCTTCATCAGCTCATCGGCTACAGACTACAGCTGGATTGGATACTTGGATGACTGCGCATGACGCATTTCCCGGAAGCTGGCCAACACAAAGCGGACAGCTTCACAGAAAGGACGTCCGAAAGCGTCAGACTCAAATGTCATCCCATGACGAATCACGACACAAGGTCGCGCGCGCTGGAGCCTGGTCGTTTGTCTGATTTCATGACGCAGTCGTACAAGGCAAATCTGGTCATCAATGCGAGCCTCGTTCCACGGCAAGACAGCTGTTGTCACGGACGCTTCCTGTCGGCCAATACGAAT
Organism: Zygnema cylindricum; assembly: GCA_037447655.1. Taxonomy (NCBI): domain Eukaryota; kingdom Viridiplantae; phylum Streptophyta; class Zygnematophyceae; order Zygnematales; family Zygnemataceae; genus Zygnema; species Zygnema cylindricum. The sequence goes on from JBBHKE010001222.1 coordinate 9,979, forward strand.
GAAGACAATCCACTTTTCAACTGACACGCGCGCTCACACGAACTTCTGAAAAAACTTTTTGACTTTTTGTGCTTCCCGAAATGAAAAGACGTAGTAAAATACGAAAAAAGAAAAACATGATGTCATAATGGAACTCTTCGCTACACAGTGTCGATTATTTTGAATCGTTTCTGCATGACATCAGCCTATAAAATTACGTCAGTCAGCTACGGCCTTGCAAAATGCAAAGCCAGCGCGCGACATCTGCATGCTCGATTTCTGTATATGCATGATTATCGGCCAGTGACTAATGATTCCAAAATTTTACGGTCAGTTTTCGCTGTTTTTTTTTTGCCGGTACATTTTTCAAAGTTCTATTTCCCAGAGACTGTTTGCTTGCTGCCCGAACTTTCGTGACCTGGAAACGAGACGTCACATAGCGCACATTCGAGCACCTGCAAGCAAACCCTAAAGTCCTAAACCTTCCTACCGCCTGCTGCTGGAACACGCCCACCGGATTCAGCAGTAAAGTCGAGCTACACATAGTAGCAGACCTAATTTTCGCTAACAAAATTAATTTCCATTGCTAGATTTTGCAATTTTTATCGCCTTTTCACGTTCTGTGTATGTCTTCGTAAATACTTGTCATCTTGTAAATATTTTATGATTAGCGACTGTTCCATTCCGTTACAGATCTTTTGTATTCCGTGCATTTTTCATATAATGGAAGGAGATTACAACTAGGATTACTTTTTTTAAATTGTTAAGTCATATCGCGATATTCTGGTCGATGCAGGAACTGATTGATTATCAGTGAAATTGTATCTGCAGATGTTGAATTGAATCAATTATAACCTTTCGAAGGTTAAATCCTAAATTTTGATTCTACAGTCCTGAATTTGAAATTTCGGAATCGGGAATTCGGTGATTCGCGAATTGGAAGTTAGAATCCGGAATTCTCTTTTGTGCATTTAGAGTTTTCTATTCTGAATTTTAGCTTTTGGATCCTGAATTCTTAATTATTTGCTCAATT
>JBBHKE010001223.1:0-22366 GCA_037447655.1 Zygnema cylindricum
TAATTCACAAGAACCGTAATTAACGTCACGGATAAAATAGAATCAGTCACTGTATTTCGGGTATCAATGTCAAAATTTTGGGGCGCCGATATAGAGTACATAAGTCTAATAACGATTCACGGTGTAGCGATTCGCGGTGCAGGGTTCAGCTCAGCAGTTGAATAATCCCGTAAATTGCGCGCGGCCGTAGCGTCATTTTTAAATGCGGTAAACAAGTATTTTATGTCGTACTTTAAATTTAGGGTTTACGGTTCGGAAAATGGAGCAACATGGACCGCACGTACTCCACATAAGCAAAATATTCAAAATAGTGTGGAGGGAATGGACGAACATGTTTTATAGAAATAAAACGGCTTCTCCAAGTCCACCCATTTGGTTTATCCTAAAAGACAAAACGAGCTAAGAACTTTTGTCTCGGTTTTGGGCGGGGGGGGCTTTCCGGTTCATCATTTCTGGGGAAAACATGTACGAATATGAGCTGGCATCATTAGAATGAGAACATGGCAATGTACGGAATGATTGGATCTGCTTTCCGCCAGTCGATGTCAGGGATCAATAGAATAATGCGACAGAGATTCTCTTGTTTCTATTGAAAAATCCAAAGAAACATTTTAGCGCACATCAACAATTTTGTTTTGTCGAAGAAAGTGATCAAAAAACAAAGAATGGAGGATTTTTCCGTACAGGAAACGAATTCGTAAAGCTCACGCAAGCAGCACCGACAGAATTTGAAATAGAATCCGCTGGTGCCTTGTACGAATTTTTTGTCTTTACCCGAAACTTTTGCCAATATGCAGAAGCAGTGCAGCATCGAAACGCCCAAACATTCAAGTCAAGGGCCAAAATGACTGTCCGTACATAAATTTGACTGTCCGTACATAAATTTGAGGTAGAAAACAATTTAGTGCTGACGGTCAAACCAAAATGGTTAAGGCAAGTGTCTATTGTAACGGGAAAGTTAACGGACGCACGGGCACTTTTTTTAAAACCAAAAAATCGACCAATAGAATCATGTTACTCGAAGCGCATTTCCATATACGACAAGTCTTAGCGAAGGGCCTTCCTGTACGAATGTACGATTTACATTTGTCCCTACTGTACTTTCAGAGTTTCAGCACAGAAAATAACATTTGTAGTCTTTTCTAAGAATTCTTGTCGTACTATTTATATTTGTACAATTTGCATTGTTTTTTTTTCTTTAAAACTTTTTTCTGCCCGTGTTGCCCGCCTGCCAATCTCTGGATGGACCTGCTTCTGCTGACGTGTCTGAGATTCTGATCCGATTCTTTTCTGTCAGGAGATTTGCAGATACGTTACGTCAAGGCGGCTGAGCAACGATTCTTTCTTATCACATCTATAATGGACGCTTTGGATTATACCGTACGCTGACGATGCGCATCGTGATCGCCGAAAGCATCGCGAGGTGAATGGAAGACCATATGCGCCAAAACTGTCAGTCCAATTTATGCGATAGCCGAATATAGTATGATGGTGGTGAGTCATCAGCATTGATAAAATGTACGATCTTAACTGGAAAAAGTACAATGTGAACAAAGAACAGCGTTCTTTCCTTAGGTTTTCTTATGCAATCTCGCGCCGGGAGATGAGGGGGACCAAAACGACAAAAATAAGGACACAAAATGAGTACAAACAAAAAAAAGTACATATAAGTTGTAGATTTTTTTTTTAAGTCTATGTACAAGATATCTACATCCATCCAACCTGCTACCTTGCGTACACGTGGCGTTCAATCCAGTTCCGAATCATTACGTTCCAATCCCTTCATGCTTTGTCGTTTTCCGGCAAAGCTTTCACATTTTTGCGCAAAGCGTATCTTATTTCACAATCTTTCTACATTAAAAACGAATACGGGTTACGGATGGATCTACCGTACAGTACACTACTTAAAAGTACAGCAACGAGCAAATCACTTCCGGCTTTGCCGGCTTTTGTTTGTAGAGACGGCGAATACTAATGATCCGCCGGATTTTACGAGGATGCCGCCAATTTGCGGCGAGATTGCATACTAAACCCCAAAAAGTAAAAATCTTCTCATATTGAATCTCGAACGTCCATTGCCTAAATTGTCAGATGCGTCTGCTTGGCATATCCGTATTTCCGGCGAATCCGGCATATTCGGCGAAAGCCAGAAAAAAGTTAAAAAACCACCGGCGCCGTGACATTTGAGCACGAAATGTGTATTACTATATTTGGTACGAATATTGTGGGAAGTAGTCCGAGAGTCAGTTGCAAATCTACTGTAGCTCTTCTGACATCGTTGACTCGCGTCAACCTTTACTGCCAACGTGTTATAGTGTGGATTATTTACTTTAAACCGCCTTTGCCTTCCTTTTTTCTTTGCCTTCCGTTCGATAATTAATTAACTACAAAATCAAGAACTGTCGAAACGCAGCATGTCATAAGTCTTCCATTTTTGTCGTATTATGCAAGACTTCCGGAACCTTCAAAATGCAAACAGACTAACAGAGTAAAAGTGTTCACACGTGTGGCTTCAGTAGCCAGTACTATAACGGTATGACCTCAGAATTTGTACAATAAAAAAAAGTACAGTTAGGGTAAGGTTCCATTACGGGAAAAATGCCGTTGTCTACTGAAAGCCGTACTCTTTCGTACTGTACAGTACCGTACCAAAAAAAATAAAATGTCAGAAAAAAAAGCCTACTGAATGAGGAATTTGATTCTCCACGTTTATGGGCGTAAACGTGGACCGTCGGATGCATAATCGGATACGCCGTCGTCTGACACTTCCAGTTCCCAACAAGTGACCCGGAGTAGGTCAATTCTTAGCGCCTGAACGAATAGCATCGTGCCTCGTGGGAAAGTGAACAAATATCCACGACGACCGCGCGACCAGTTGGGTACACGTCGCATATGACATGTGCCTTCCGCCAGGGAGGATGCGAGGCCACCGGAAGACGCGAAAAAATCTTTGACGGAGGATATTGTTTCACGCGAACCACTAACCACTTTGACATTTTCGTACGCTTTTACAAATCTTAAGTTTCGTCCGCTCGTACAGATTTGATTCAATACGTCGTACGAGTCACTTTTTACCTTCGGTGGTACGAATACGTGGTCACAATTTGCTGCCAGAGATTCTCTGAAGATTACCAGAATCCTATTCTTTTATTAAGTAGCCAAATCAAAGTGTGCCACGCAAAAACAAATGTCGGTTACTGACCCGACACAAATGGAACGGTCGGTTCAGTAAACGAATTTTTGATGTTTACAGAGACCGCCTAATGGAACAACGCTCTTAGGGTACTTTTTGTACAATTGATGTGATTGCTCGCAGTAACGCCATTTGTCAATCATTATATAACAGACAAGCGTCAAAACTGGGATTTAAAGGATTTAACAATCTTGAGCCTTCCAAATAGATAACTAATTTGTAAGAAGAAGTGCATATAAAGTTATATATTATGTAAGCCTTTAACATTTTTTTAGGATAAATCTTGACCGTCCATTTTCTCAAGAATAGTTGCTAACTTGCTATCTTTTTAGAAAGAAACAAAGGTTGTTGACTTCTTTGCACCCCATTTTTTTGAAATGTTTAACAACTTGTGAATGTACTTGTCTGTTATTCAATACGCGATTACTGTAGTTACTACACCGTGTATCGCTATTAGTGTTAATGTTTTTTTTTTGCCACTTAAAACATCTTTTCTCCGTACACACTTGTCGGATTCTCACACGGAGACCGCCAATCGGAAAGTGATGATCTTGGCCTTCAATCGCAACCGTTAGATCCATATTCCGACAAGCTTGTACAGATAAAATATGTTTTAATTGGCGAAAAAAAACATTAACATTAATAGCGATACACGGTGTAGTTACTGCTAACAATAATAGTATTTCTATAAAAAAAAATGTACGAATAGTACGATTCTATGTACGATTATGGAGTTTCCTGGATTGTGACGTCATATATGGCAGGTATATGTAATTACTAATTACCTTACATTTCCTTACCCTTTTTTTTTTCTTTGATTTTAAGTCTTGTAAGTAGTGTTGGGTATCGGGTTAATTCATATCGCGATAATTTTGATATTCGATATATCGAATATCGATCGAGCAGATTCCTCTATATATCGTACCAGGACCAACATAAATTATCGCGATATATATCGCAAAAAATGGGTGTCCATACAGTCATTGTACGGAAAATCGTACGGATATCCCCCCCCCCCCCCCCCCCCCTCCCCCCACTGAGCGCGCGGGGGGAGGGGGGGGAGGGGGGTTTGGGTTTTGGGGAAAAAAATGAAAATTTTCTCTTTTTTTTGTGGTTCGGTATATCGGCGATGCGATATATCGGCGATATATCGCGATGATTTGGTTCTCAATATATCGAAGCGATATATCGAATATCGGGTACCTAAAATTCGATATATATCGAATATCGGCAAAAGGTCCTCGATACCCAACACTACTTGTAAGATACGCAATCATTGGGAGGCGTATGAAATACTGTGGTTGGACAGTTTCTGTGATATCGAATTGAAGTCAAGGCGGTTTGAATAAATGATTCAGATGGTGACACGTGGAACGTAAAATACTGACGATAACTGCCAGCTGTTCAAACCGTCAACAGAGTGATCATTCAAATTGACTTTGGAACTTTCCTCAAATTTCGTACGCTAATACGTCACGCGCTCCTGGTCACGTAAAAAAAATGGTCATCTAGAGGTACGGAAAGGTACGGTTTTACTGTTTGTTTCCGCCGTTCCGATGTCAAAATGACGTGGCGCTCGAGGCTGGATGCTGACAAAGGTATGAGCGGATTTCCGTTTAAGTTGGCCGATTACGCCGAATACGCCAGATACGCCGGATACGCCGATTTACACTATTTTGGCACTATTTTGTGGCAAGATTGCCATGTAAAATCCTATAGAATTGCTAATCGCAGAGACGAATTTTGGTGCGCGCAGGTACACCGCGAATCGTAATTAGAGTAAATTACTCTAATTCATAGTTCAAAAGTAGGCGTTTTTATGGTAGGCCTTTGGTCGGCGCCTCTATCGTAAGTTGTGTTATGGGCTTTTCATGTGATCTTCTTAGATCGCTACTGTACTTTGATCGGCGACCATCCAATCGTCCGAATCAAATGGTGTAAATAATTTTTTTTGGTCCGAATGTTTTAATTGGTCCAATTTTTGTTCCGAATGTTTTATTTGGTCCGAATAGGTCCGAATACAACATGGGTCTTACAGTCATATTGTATGTTTTGCATACAATAGGCAGATTGTATGGGCCTACTTTCACCTACTTTCATAGTTGTTCACGGCGATTAGTGCGAACGTACCGTACGTGACGAATTATACGTAACAAACGCATTGAACCTTTTGATCAAATCGCAAAAAATCGTTAATGAATTTCCTTCCGTACTGTTCCGTACATAAAAAAACAAAAAACTATTACATATAACGCAGTTTGCAAGTTTTTCGCGTTAAATGAGCGGTAAGAAAATAAACTGTTTATATTTTTATCACAAAGATTTTTGGTAAAGGAATGATCTACTAAATGGTAGCCCTGTCGTCCACCTTAACATATGCTACAGAAAGATTGTACCCGGGTTCGAATGTTATCAAGATAATTTTTTTAGCAATTTCGTCTCTGTTCCATGGCGTCTTCTTTCAAAAAAAAATGAAGAAGACGCCCGTACAAATTTCAAACTGAATGCGCGAAATTATTGTGACGTCCAACGTCTCTTTTCGAAAATGTCCGTACATTTTCGATTATATAACGCTATTTAAGTACGTGGACCATAATTTGCCACGTCTCAGGTACTAAATTAGAATCAATAACGCTAATTGTTTTTTGACGCTATTTAATCCTTGACTCTAATAGCGATTGGCGGTGTACTGTACTTTGATCAGCGACCATCCAATCGTCCGAATCAAATGGTATAAATAATTTTTTTTGGTACGAATGTTTTAATTGGTCCAATTTTTGTTCCGAATGTTTTATTTGGTCCGAATAGGTCCGAATACAACATGGGTCTTACAGTCATATTGTATGTTTTGCATACAATAGGGAGATTGTATGGGCCTACTTTCACCTACTTTTGAACTATGCTCTAATTCGGTTGCTCGAAATTTATAATTTATCACATGAAATAGAGTAAATGATTCTAGTTTTTACATGATTCTATTTAAGGTAAAGTTTAATTAGCGTTTTTTATTCTAATATAGGTTCATTTTAAATAGTGTGGATTACGACGACCTCCGACCATGCAAAATTATACTTTATTAAGTAAAAAAGTACGAATAATGGTTTAATACAGGCCGTTATTATGTAACTGCGTTTTAACAAACCGCGTAGTGCAAACGTCATAGTGACGATAAACTGTACGTTTTGCCAAATTCTGTACGAAAATCTTATTTACAATAGAGGATATTAGCGTGCCAAAATAGAGTACTTCAATAACTTAGAGTAAACTTCATAGTTGAAGCAAATATATCACACAAATTTGCGTTCATTACTATAATTTTGTTTTTAGTTTTTGTACTCTAATTTTTTCATTACTCTAATTACGATTCGCGGTGTAGTTGTCATAAATTGTACATTTGAAGTACAATTTCGTACAAGCTACGTACCTTTGAGTTCAGATTTGACGCTCAATCCGTAGAACAACTTTGACTGGCGAAATATTGTAACGGCGGTTAAAAACTGTCGCGCTTGCGAACGTCAACCGTCATGAAAAAAAAACAATTCACACAGCCGACGCAAGTTTACTGTAACAAAACAGAGGCACCCACATATAAATAAAATGGTTGCGCGCAAGTAGTTACTCACTTCACTTGAGCTCCACTGTGAAAGCACACACCAACAATGTGAATCAATGTGAAATACTTATTCAATGTAATAATGTTGATTCGTAAATAGTGTGGCAGAATCAATGTGAAATACGTTTTCAATGTAGGACTGTTGATTCGTAAATAGTGTGGCTTCATTTGGTCGCGCGTGACGACGCGTCATTTTAGTTTCATTGATATTTATACGCGGGTGCGCTTTTATATTTTGTACGAAGTTTATTTCGTTTCGTCTGAGTTTATATATGTACGTCGTCCTTTAATTTGTGTCCAAGTTCAGCGTAACGGTTCGCGATTAGATTCCATTTTTGCGGCTAAGTCAAATGTCGATGTGTGCTTTCAAATTAGAGCTCGCGTGAAGTGAGTAACTACACCGCGAATCGTTATTAGTGTCAAATTTTAAATAGTGTTGAATAAAATTTACCGTAATTGATGCTAATAAAGAATTTGATTTTTTTTCAAAAATAAGGTGTATTCTAATTTTGGCGTTTATTATAATTTGGGAAAAGCAAAAATGGAATTTTCACCGTACCATTATACACATTAATATAAGTATCCGTACAAAATATTAGAAATCGTACGTCAACACGAAATTAAAATATTTGTACATGCTATACTAATTTACGTGTCAAACTAATCCCGTTTTTTTAAGCGCACGTTCTTATGCGTGCGCGTCTGATTTAGGGTGAAGTTCCATCAAGCGAAAAGTGGCGTAGTTTACAGAAATCCGCGACTCTCCGTACCAAATCGTACCACCTATTTTATTTTTATACAAAAAACGACATTACACAAAATCTTGCCGATATTCTATGAAGTTCTTGGAGGTAATACTGGCCGTCGGATGTTCATCTGCGAGGAGTTCGCTTCATTTTTCTCTGTAACTGTCAACCCACCTCGAGGAGGTGGGTTGGCAAATACAACAAAAAATAATTTGTGACATGTTGGACGATTAAGCTACGTGTCATGATGGAAAACCGACGAAAAATCTTAAGATTTGCACATGACACGCGCTTTCCAAAATACAACCGAAAATAAAAAGGAAATTTTGTAACATTCCTTCGTCAAGCTATTTTCGATAACTTTTGTTCGTCACACTATTTCTCTCAAAGGACTTTCGTTATGTTCGAAAACAAAAAACCCTAAAAAATGAGTTGGCGTACAAACTGGCGTCTGCAAAAAATATAAAAGTTCACGCATGTACATGGTACGCAAGTGAAGATTTGAAGTTAAGCTTGTCGGTGCTAAAAAATTGAAGTTATTAACTATCTGCGTGGCGCCACTGGAACTTCACCCTTAATTCATTTTTTGTAAATTTTCACTTGAAAAGGTACAGTTATGTACGGTGTGACATCGACCATACACCACACTATTTATGAAACGTTGTGTCCTCCATTAGACTATGGAGTACAACAAGCCTCTAGATACTTGTTAACTAACCCACTTTCAATGGCAACCATTTCAACCCAAGCAAACAAGCAGACAATCTTACTGCACCCCTGTGCAGCCTAGACGCCCCTGAGTCCGTAAGAAAAAGAATCTCTGGAAACGCCCAACCAGGCAATAAGTTATAAGCCGACAAAAATAGCCAATTTATACAGCCTCTCAAAGAGAGAGAAGACCATCTACCAGATTTTTGTAAGTCCTAGCTCCCTCTCACAACCCCTATCTACTAACTGTACGAACCAATCAGAATACTGTACAGTACATAAAAGTACTACTGCGGATGTACTTTTTGTACGACCTTTGTACAACAAGGCCATTAAGCGGCCGCGTGTCCATTTTCCACTCGTCCGTTTGTTCCTCGGAATTCCCGCGATGGAATGTTATCTCTCCACGTGGCGCCAAGTCATGCCACGTCACTAAATGCCAAAGTGACCATTCCGAGATTTCGGCGATGATGTGCGCCGTTGGATTTTACTCGAAATGCAATCTGAGCCGTTATAAATACTTGCGCGATATTTGTTTCACTGTCGAAACAAAATGGGCGGTATCTGTTTTAAAGTAATATCGTACTTTGTACTTTATAAAACTGTATCTATGCATTCCATATAGAGTTTCAGTTAAATGAATTTGTTCCCTCCTAAATACATATATATTTATCACATACTATAGCATGTAGCATTGGTCCTAGTCTAATAGGATAAAGCTGACCGCTATCGGCCAACTTGACGAACGGCACGTACCGGGATCAAAACCTGAGTCCGTCAGGTATATTTTTAGTAACCTACTAAAAATAACTGCCTGTTGATCTAGGGCAGCCATGGATCAACCACCCTCTCTATCCTTCAGTGACTACAACAAGTATGGGGGCTAGAGAGAGGAGGTGGAGGCCGGCTGTACGTCCTTTTCTTTTCCTTTTATACTAACATATATAAACCTAGAAAATACTCTAGAAAATCTATTAATTTCAACAATTTATATTTTATTGTACTTTCAGGCTTTACTTTATTTTGTACGGTACCTTAATTAACGTCAAGTAAAAATTAAAATCATGTATCCTATTTGAAAAAAAAATCAAAATTTTAAGAACCCGAATTAGTGACTTTGACACTAATAACGATTCGCGGTGTATTAGGGTTAATGTTTTTGTTGCCACTTAAAACATATTTTATCTGCACATAGACGTCCGATTGTAGATCTGACGGTTGCGATCGGAAGGTACAATTCTTAGCCTCTTAGTGGCGGTTTCAAATTGAAAATCGGACAAGTGTGTACGGAGAAAATATGTTTTAAGTGGAAACAAAATTATTAACACTAATAACGATACACGGTGTACTGTACTTGAGAGTACATACTATTTATGCAGTCACGAAGCCACGCCAAACGGGGATGGTTTCCCTTCAAATAGCATAAAACCACCAAGCTGTTTAACTAGCCTAGCATGTTTGACTAGCATAGCATGGGATATGGTTGTCTATCGTATCACAATCGAATTGCCGAATCCTATCGAGAACCACAGATGTATATCGTCTTAAGTACGTAGTCTGCCGATGCATCGCTACGCAATTGAAAGTGATACGCAAAAGAACTATACGTCTAGAAGGGCTTTGCATTTTTTGTTGTAAAGTTGTGCCGATGGCTCGAGGCTTTACATTTATCGCTCGCATCGAGTGCTAACAACAAAGACTAATGCCACGTGATGATCCACATTACCAAGTGTTTTTACTGTGCACAAAGTAGACTTTGCTATTGTGGTTTTACAGTTAGGTCAAACGTTAAATTTGATATGCTCCCAATAAAATGAGGCATGAAATCATGTAACGACTTCAAGAAATCCGAGAAGTTTTACATATTTGAAAAGCACATCAAACAATGTTGCGATCCTTCAAACTGTCGTTGATTTGTTACAATTATAACCCTACATTGTAATAAGCAATACTTGTTATCAATATTATATAAAGATTATACATTAGAAAATTGAACACATAAATATAAACATTTTAACACGACATAACGAAGAGAGAAATCCACAATCTCCTTGAAACAACTTAAACAAGCATAATCAAAAACTCCTCATCGTCATCAAAACCGAAATACGTATTTATAACTTGTGTGTGTTTAATTATTTACTTATTTAATTGTCATAATCCACAACATGTTCCATTTTTAACACCTACTAGTACGTAGTATATTGATTTTTATTTTTAAGCGGTTAAAAAATGCATACTTAGTCGCATAGGTACGTTTGTTATATTCAAGCTCAATAAACTTATAACAAAAACCAAGGAAGCTTTTTTTTGTAAAGACTTAGAATTAAATAGAAAGTCATGAAAGTGACAACCACTAATTTCAAATGGATTAAAAAGATAACTTGTAGTTAAAGTTGAACACATCAGATTTGCACACGTATGTAATTTGCTGAATATAGGAATGCGAATCACCCACACCCCATCAACTTCATATATTGTTGTACGTGTTGTTAACATATACAACAGAGAACACGGTAAATTGAAACTATTTAAACGTAAATAAATATATATATATATATATATATATATATATATATATGATTGTAAGTGTAACAACGACGACAAAATCACACACATTTGTGCGGTACAACAAATGATATAACATAAAAAGAGTATCATCGAACTATGCATACAATCTTATCATAAAAAAAACAAAACAAAAATCCATCAACATTAGTGCATGAGGTTATGAGAATAACAAAACCAATGAAAGATTTCCTTAACTTTTGATTAAAACAAAAACTAATCTGCGCCTTTTGTGAATACCCGTGATTTTAACAGTTATACGAACATCGCAAATATTTAATTAAATTAGACAGCGAGGCAAATGATCTACAAAAAATTGAGCTGGTTATTAAATTGTTTGTTTATCGTTTTACGGTGGTGGCTGTTATGAGTGGTTTAATACCGTCACCCGTAAAAATATGTCGATGACATCGTCTTGATTACACATGCGTTTCTAACGTAGTGAATGGATGTATGTCCCCTCCCTTCCTCTCTTTATCCCTCCTTCCCTCTTTTTTCTTTCCATCCCTCTTTTCATTTCCTCACTCTAACGTTCCCTTCCTCCCTCTCTCTCGTCCCCCCTCCCTTTTTCTTTTCCCCACCCGTTTATGTCTCCTCTCCTTCCCTCCCTTTTTTTTCCTTCCCTCTCTTCCCCACCTTACCTCCTCTCTACCTCCCTCTCTCCTCTCTCTTTTGTCCCTCCCTCCCTAACCCTCACCCCCCTCTCTTCTCTCCCCACCTCCCTCCTATTTTCCCTCCCCCTACCCACCCCTTTATTTTGTTGTCTTCCCTACCTTTCAACCTTAGAAGGAAGGTTTGAATTGGCAAATGGATATTGTATGGAAACATATAGTACATCGACGATATCTTGGGCTATTATCGCATAAGATTGTTTCGGTGCATAGGTATATCGGCACGCAAGTAAAATAAAACTAAAAGTCTGGTTTTCCGTATACATCGGTTTGGAAAATGCGTCGACAAATTGGGTATCAAATTATCCGATGCGATAAGCATCACCACCGAGGAGGGGTTGTTGTGTTTTTTATTTTAAACCCTCTTCTTGTATATATTGTATTTTAAACCGTTTAGCGGTTTAGCTTGTTGGTTACATGGAATCCAGCGTTTGGTATGGTTCCCTATCTGATCTAGTGTTTTTTTTTTTTTTTACATTAGTTGGGTCAAAAATTGAATCGAACCGAACCGAACTGTGCCAATTAGTACCCCTCCGTACTTGACCATTACCAAATTAGTGTTGCTAATTACGACAGTTTTCCATTTATAATATTTTGGACTCTGTTTCGCTGTCGTTTCCAACAGTGGAGCGTTCGTCCAATAATTTGGAGCGTGATTTGGTACGCTCCCGTAACCGTTATTCGTACAACAGCGAAGCAGATTCCAATTTGTTCGCAATCAAATTCTTTCCTTAATTGTGATGTCCTATTTTGTACGAAACATAACCAGCTTGCTGTACTCGTAGATTTTGTCTTTACCATTGTTGACCCCCGGTGTTCCAAAGTTCAAACTTCGCATTATCCAGCAGGGAAAAGTACAAATGATGACGCATTATCGAGCATCATCTCGGCAGCCGAAGCAGCATTGAATTCCTGCCAATGAGTGAAACGCAATCCGCAGAAAATCCAAGCACCGAGACTATTAAAAGTTCAAAACGTCGTATTAACTTCTGTGTCAGCGGCAGCATTAAAGCGTCGGTGTCGGCCGAGATAACATTTATTGTCGTTTTTTGTGGACACGTGTGTTCGGGTACAGATGAAAGTATCCTCTCTCTCGATCGAAACGCCAGTCAACTTCGTTCAGGCCAGCTTTTGTCTCAGAAAGTGTGGCTTAGCTGGCAGAATTATGCACCGTCCAATACACTGACTGACAATCGGACGGCCATTTATTTCGTATTCATATTGCTATCCGATCTTCTGAGTCCGACAGCTGTGCAGACGTAGCTTTTGACCGTCCGATGCTGTCGATATGGAAATCTAACCGTCACAATATGTGTTGTCATCATAATATGACACTAGAACTGACCCAATGGATTCGTGCGGGTAGCCACGTAGCCGTACGGCATTCAAATAGAGTTTCTCATCGGCTTTTCGTCGCTGTAAAGCGTACATATAGAAATTTGCAGTACTATACTATGTCTCAGACGTTTTCGATTCATCCAACGGCAAATGTGACTCCACGTGTCCTATAATATAATCATCATTGGGAGAAGCAACAAAACAGAGCAGCACAGATATATTTGCATTTAGCAACACTAAATATAGTTGATGAACAGTCTAATCCAATGTGTCCAACACTAAACTAAGGTCAAGTTCCATCAGTCGTTTCTGTTATCGTACGGCCAGCTTCACGGGCCGGGTTAATTGAGTCGATGTTCCATCACGAAGAGTCTGTAATCCACGTGTTATACATTGAGTGGCACCACGTAGCTTTTGACCGGATATTTAAAATCTTATAAAAATCTTCACGTCGACAAATTTCACTTCAAATCTTCAGTTGCGTACCATGTACCTGCGTACCAAGTCATAATACGACAAAACTTGTGTACTTTCTGCAAACGCCGGTCTTTTACGCCAGCTCATTTTTTAGAGTTCGTGTTTTCGAACATGGCGAAAATCTTGTCCTGGAAATAGTGTGACGAAATAAATTGCGCGACGAAGGACCGTTTCGAGATTACTTTTTTAATTTTCAGTTGCATTTTGAAACGTACATACCATGTGCAAATTTCGTCAATTTTCGTTGGTTTTCCATCGTGACACGTAGCTTATTCGTCCAGTGTTGATATTTGAGTATTTTCTAGGTCTGTATTAGGATAGAAAAAGAGCTGAGGCGGTCTGCCTCTAACTCCCCTATCCAAGCCCCCACACTTGTTGTAGTCACTGAAGGCTGGATAGGGAGCTAGAGCCATGGCTGCCTAGGCTCTCTAGAGAAGACAGGGGGTGAATTAGGTAGACTTACCAAAAGTTAGTTGTCGGATGCAAGATTGATCCTGGTACCTGCCGTCCGTCAATCAGCATTAGCCGTTAGCTCTAGCCGTTAAGTCTAGGACAGATATTACGATATATATAGGGTTTGATAAATATATAAATCTTTATATGTAGATAAATCCGTTTAACGACTTATAGATATTTTGTACATAGATACAGTTTGATTTAGTACGAAGTACGGTATGTGGACAGAACGGATACCGCGCATTTGTTTCGATAGCAAAACAAATATCGCGCATTTGTTTCGATAGCGAAACGAATACCACGCGTCGAATTTCAGCGGCTAGGATTATAGCCGGTTTTGATCGGACGGCCGCGATAGGCGCCGCGATCACGGAAATGTACTTTTGGCGTTTTACGGTCTTTGCCACGTCAGATAACACGTGGCGTAATAACATTGGATTACGGGAATTCCGGAGATTACAGGAACTAATCCTGATTTGACACGTGTCGACATTTTGGCCATGTCGTACAATGGTCGTACAGAAAGTACACCGGCACCTGTACTTTTATGTACAATACAGTAATTTGATTGGTGCCGTACTTCAGTAGATAGAGTTTTAGAGAGGGAATAGGACTTAGAAAATTTTGGGTAGGCAGCTGCCTCTCCCAGAGAGCACTCTGTATAAATGGCAAACTTTGGCCAGCCATATCTATCAATTTACTTGACCATTTTCAGTGATTCTTTTTGCTGCGGACTCAGGGGAGTCCAGGCTACACAGGGGTGTAGTCGGTCAGAGTTTTTGTCTGCCAGGGTGGCTGCATTTATAAGGGAAAGTCAAAGTGGGTGAATGTGTCCAAATCTCATATTCTAACTTTGCATTCTGTGGTGGAACTGACCACACAGAAAGTGTTATTTCACAGGGGTGAATCTATATTGGGATTGTGATTGTCAAGGGGTCAGTCATTTGGGTTTATATTAACTTGGAGTCGGCACTATCTAGATTAGCTTCTTTTGGATCTGCATACTCTGAGGGCCAATGGAGGTCTCAGAGTTTCATCCAGCGTGCCACGATTTTTTTTTTCTATATCTGCCATCCCACCTCTTACAGGTACGTTGGGACCTACAGAGAAAAATGAAGCAAACACCTCGCGGATGAACATCCGACGGTCAGTATTACCTCCAACACTTTCGGAGAGTATTGGCAAGATTCTCTGTAATGTTGTTTCGCGTATAAAAACAAATTAAGCGGTACGAATTGGTACGGATAGTCGCTGATTTCTGTAAACTACCCCACTTTTCGACTGATGGAACTTGACCCTAAGAGCGTTGTTCCATTAGGCGGTCTCTGTAAACATCAAAAAATCGTTTACTGAAGCGACCGTTCCATTGTGTCGGGTCTATAACCGACATTGTTTTTGCGTTGGCCACGTAATAGAAGAATACGATTCTCCTAATCTTTAGAGAATCTCTAACAGCGAATTATGACCACAAATTTGTACCAGCGAAGGTAAAAAGTGACTCGTACGACGCATTGAATAAAATCTGTACGGGCGGACGAAACTTAAGATGTGTAAAAGCGTACGAAAATGTCAGAAAGGTTCGTTAATGGCAACAAAAGCGTGAAACAATATCCTACGTCAAAAAATTTCTTACGGCTTCCGGTGGCATCGCATCCTCCCTGGTGGAAGGCACATGTCATATGCGACGTGAACCCACCTGGTCGCGCGGTCGTCGTGGATATTTATGCACTTTTCCACGGGGCACGATGCTATTCGTTCAGGCGCTGAGAATTGACCTACTCCGGATCACTTGTTGCAAACTGAGAGTGTCAGACGATGGCGTATCCGATTATGCATCCGACGGTCCACGTTTACGCCCATAAACGTGGAGAATGAAATTCTTCATTCAGTAGCCTTGTTTTTCTGACATTTTTTTTTGTTTGGTACGGCACTGTACCAAACAGTACGGCTTTCAGTAAACAACGACATTTTTCCCCTAATGGAACCTCACTCT
This sequence comes from Zygnema cylindricum, assembly GCA_037447655.1. Classification (NCBI taxonomy): domain Eukaryota; kingdom Viridiplantae; phylum Streptophyta; class Zygnematophyceae; order Zygnematales; family Zygnemataceae; genus Zygnema; species Zygnema cylindricum. The sequence goes on from JBBHKE010001223.1 coordinate 15,764, forward strand.
AAGGGCGTGTCCCCATGTGTTCAAGTAAGGGTTTTTTCCCGTCGTTTACACAGAAAATGGGACTTCCTACTTGAAAATATTACGCCGTACGAAAAATGGGCAAAAACTCAAATACATTTTGCGTCATCTTGGAACTTGAAATGTACGGCGATTTGGCAGTATTATCATCGCGACCCACTTCCAGCTCATCTTCACACTTGTAAATAAATCAAATCGTGACCTTCTTTTAATCAAAATACTACCCTATTGACGAATAGAAATCTTGGGTTGCACGCGTCAAAAGTTTTCATTTGTCTTTTTGCAGTTGGGAGAATACACGAAAAAAAATTTGTTTGTCCGTTTGCTTATGTTGTCCACTTGTGGGTGTCTACAAATGTCATTTTGTAGACGTAGGCGATTGCTTATGTCGTTCACGTGTGGGCGTCAACAAATGACAGTTGGCGTCGACAGTTGTCCCAGTATGTCAGGAGCTCTTTGCGGCGTACAAATGTCCGCAGTGTGTTCCGAGACGGTTGGCGTCTACAAATGTCAGCAGTTTGGGTTTCGCAAGTATTGGCGACGTGTACAGCTGCCACATATTCAAAATAATGAACGAGCAAGTAACGATTCACATAGGCACACTTTGAAAAGTACACCGTAAAATCAGCGCTAAATTCCAAAATAACGTTTCAAAATATCGGTTACATGGGGACACGCCCTAAGTCTCATAAATTCAAACCCGACAATTAAACTTTGTTAAATATAGAAACAGCTATGTAAGCATGCTAGAGTACAGATTTTCGTACATCAGTCGTCAGTGTCGTACAGATCGCTTGTATGACAATTTCCTGTGATGTTTAGTTCACATAATATAGCATTGACAATAATAACTAGTACACCGCGAATCGTAATTAGAGTAAATTACTCTAATTCGGTTGCTCGAAATTTCGACTCTATCACATGAAATAGAGTAAATGATTCTATTTTTTTCATTATTCTAGTAAGGTAAAGTTTAATTAGCGTTTTTAATTCTAATATACGTTCGTTTTACATAATGTGGAATACGGACGACCTACGACCGTGCAAAATTGTACTTTATTAAGTAAAAAAGTACAAATAATGATTTAATACAGGCCGTTATCATGTAACTGCGTTTTAACAAACCGCGTATTGCAGACGTCATAGTGACGATAAACTGTACGCTTTGCCAAATTTTGTACAAATACCTTATTTACAGTAGAGGATATTAGGTGCCAAATTAGAGTACTTAAATAAATGAGAGTAAACTTCATAGTTGGAACAACTCTATCACATAAATTAGGGTTCATTACTATAATTGTCATTGATACCTTAAACATAATAAATTACACTATTTAAGGTAATGGACAATAATCTGCCACGTATCCTTGCATTAAATTATAATGAATGACGCTAATTTGTTCTTTACACTAATAATTTCTATACGCTAATAACGATTCAAGGTGTACTGTCCTGCACACTTTGTGTGGCTATTAGGGTTAATAAAATTTTCGCCACTTATAACATATTTTCTCCGTACACACTTGTTGGATTGTGGATCTGATGGTTGCGATTGAAAGGTAGAATTATCAGCTTCCGATTGGCGGTCTCAAACTGAAATTATAACAAGTGTGTACGGAGAAAATATGTTTTAAGTGGCGAAAAAAATATTAACACCAATAACAATACATTGTGTAGTGCGTACCATACCGATATGTAATCGTTTCTTTGTGGCTCAATAACCGTACAATATCAAGAATTAATGAGTTTTGCTCACACTTATATCGCGATATCCTATAATATATCTATGACTTTTTGGAAGATTGTAAAAACTAAAAACATTATTCACGTTTAGCAGGCATCCCCGACCATTCCCAACACCATTTGTACCCCAAAATTTAGTCTCGTAACGGTCTATCTCTTCTTTTTAGATTCTTCCATTCTAATTTGGTTGAAGCCTTGTTCAAGTTGTAACTACTGTAGTGTACAACGCGTATCGCTATTAGTGCTAATGTTTTTTATGCCACTTTTAAACATCTTTTCCCCGTACACACTTGTCGGATTGTAGATCTGACGGCTACGATTGAACGCGAAAATCTCACCTACGAATTGGCGGTCTCCATCTGTAAATCTGACATGTACGGAGAAAAAATGTTTTAAGTGGCGAAAAAAACATTAACACTATGTGTAGGGCCCCATGTAATTGTAATTAATCGAGCTTACTTTGTATTTTAGCGCGGATGCGACGGACATGGAAACCGGGTGTCTCTATGTGTTTACTCGAAATTATGACTTAAGTTTGTGACGATTGTATACGTCGACAACGCTCGTGAAGGCTGTAAACGTGTACAATCTGTCTTGCCGCAGTGTATTTTTCAAATTTTTTTGAAGCGTCGTAAGGCACGTCGTAATTTTTGAAACGATTTGGCATACCGCATGTCATTGCATGACATTGTAGACGTACAACCTTGCATCCGTGGCTGTAGAACATGCCTTTGCTTAAACCCCTCCTGTCCGACCGCCATGACGTCGCAGGGACTGCTGCCATGACTTCTGAGATTTTTCACCTTCGCAGATTTGTCAACTTTGCGTGAAATGACACTGCAGCCTCGAGACCTCTGCAGAAAAAAAACCGTACAAGGTGCATTCGGACAAAAACGAACAACCTTGTACTTTTTTCAATCAACAAATTTTGAAAATTTGTCATACGTGGGAATATAATTTTCCATTGGTGTAAACGATTTTACTTAGCTTAAAACACATTACCGATGTGGTTTATGATAAGTTTGAAGATGACGTGACAATGGGTCGAAAAACAAAAGACGACAAATTTGTGTACATCTTAAGTTGGTGAATGACGCAAATTGTACTCTACAAACTTGCGATTTCTTCGTACGGTCGCAACTTAGGCAGTATGCCGCTAAGTTATAAAGGAAAACGACAGAAAAAAACCCGAACTTAGCCACATGGGGCCATACCCTAATAGCGATGCACGGTTTAGAGTACAGATTTTCCGTACATTAGTCGTTAGTGCCGTACATACAGTCAGCTAATAGTGTGACAAAATCCTGTACTGCATACAAAGTTCACATGGCGTTCACAACATAGTTCAAAAGTAGGCGTTTTTATGGTAGACCTGCGGTCGGCGCCTTTATCGTAAGTTGTGTTATGGGCTTTTCATGTGATCTTCTTAGATCGCTACTTTGATCAACGACCGTCTGATCGTCCGAATCTGACGGTGTAAATAAAACTTTTTGGTCTGAATGTTTTAATTGGTCCGAATACGTCCGAATACAATATGGGTCTTAAGGTCATATTGTATGTTTTGCATACAATAGGCATATTGTATGGGCCTACTTTCACCTACTTTTGAACTATGGTTCACAACAATAACTAGTGATGCGTACCGTACCGATATGTAATCGTTTTTCCGTGGCTCAATAACTGAATAATATCAGTGTTTACGGGTGTGGTATCGCGCTACTTTGGCGATCTACTTACTCGAGAGCTTGTCATTGGCCATCAGGCGGTGACACAGCTAGTAAGAAGTGCACAAAGGCTTCACCATACAGGTACAGTAGCGGAAATGGAAAAATAATTAACAAAAAAAGTAGGATGGAAAAACGATAAGGTACAAAGGGGGTAAAAAAAAGGAGAAAAAAAACATTTAAAGACTACAAAAGCTAAATGAGACTAAGGCAAATAAAACAAATGAAAATGTCAAAGCTAACTAGAGTAATTGGCAAAACTAAGCAAATTCACCAAAGAAGACTAAACACATTGGGAAAATATATGGTAAATGATGCCCCACAACCCCAACAAACTAATTTCCACACCCTTGAAGATCGTGGATGTGGACTGGATCCCTTGGCGGAAGATCTCGGAGGCCACGCCGGTCATCTGCCAACTGTGCTTTGGCGTAGAAGGGTCACAGCTTGCACTGGTTAAAGGGAAACTGATACACATTGACGATAAAAAGCAACTAAAAGGCTCGAGGGAGGACTCCGTGGACCCTTGAATTCAAATACCTTTTTAGCACGGTTGGGGGGAAAATTATCAAAAGACTTGTCCAAAGAGCCGCAAAATTTATGTCTCGGTGAGCTTAATCTCTTTCCTTAGAAACCGCTGCGGCCCGAGCCACCACGCCCGTACGCAATGCCGCGCGAGAAGAAACGCGGGTCCCACGCGGATCCGTGACCACATCACCTAAAGTTCGCTCGGTCCCGTGGAGGAAAACCAAGTCAACCCGAGGACTTTGGAGACTACTAGATCGGAAGCGAAGAGAGAGGATATGAGAAACTTCTCCCTTCATAGTGTAGCCTGCTTCGACGCCAATCGCAACAATTACACCGCGAAGCAAATCACGCGCAAGAGTACGTTCACCCCCGCGTGAGCAACGAAGTAAATGAATTCCGTCGGAGTCAATAGGTTGGTTGCATACACAATGGGGGAGCCCAAGAAGAGGAGGGTTAGGCAAACCCAAACGAAGGCCTATACTAGATGTGAACTGGTTAGACGTCTTTGCTTATAAACACGCACCAACCCCCGACACAGGACATGGACGTCAACGAGCACGCGATTGAGCAGAATGTAGCACGTTCGAAATGCACCATACCTATACCGCGGCAAGGCACCCGTCCTCGAAATTTGCTATTGGTCGACCTCGCACGATTTATCGCCTAAGTCGTGTAAGCCACCTCGTGGTCGTCACCAAACAAATCCCGTGGAGTCAAAATAACTATTATTTTACCAAATTTGTTGAAGTCGCTCTGTAGCCAATATTGCAGATATGGATTGAGAGGAACGAAGTATCGGAGTACTTTTGAAGGCAAATTTGAGCTTGTCGAAAGCCAAAATCTGATCCTACAAAGAGGGAATCAACCTTTTCCAAGCTAGTAATTGTTTCAAAAAATATAAAGCGATAAAGAGAGAAGGAGATAAATAGATAAAAAGATAAAGCGATAAAGAGACAAAGAGACAAAGAGACAAAGAGACAAAGAGAGAAAGAGACAGAGAGACAAGGAGATAAAGAGACAAAGTGATAAAGAATTAAAGAGATAAAGAAATAAAGAGATAAAGAGTTATACCCAATAAGGAACAACCTCGGCTCCAAAAAGACATTTCTTTATATGGCATTCAGGACCGAGTTTTTTCAAGTAGTGAAGGACCTATTATGTTTAAAATAATCTTCTAATTTGGAGGAAGTTATGAATATATCTTTTTAATATGGAACTTAAGTGAACTTACAATCTCCTAGAATGAAATCTACAACTTTTTGCTAGATTGCCGAAACGTTTTTTAAATTGAAAGGCATCACCGACCATTCTCAACACCAATTTGTACCCTAAAATGTCGTCTCACAACAGTCTTTCTTTTCATTTTCAATTTTTCAATTTTATATTTGGAGTATTAGTTTTTCAATTCCAGTTTTTCAATTTCAAATTTTCAGTTTCAAATTTTCAATTTTGATTTTTCAATTTCAACTTTTCGATTTCAGTTTTTCAATGTCAATTTTTCAAGGTCAATTTTTCAATGTCAATTTTACAACTTTGATTCGATCAAAGCCTTGTTGCAAGTTGTAAAATATTTAGTATTCCCAATTTGATAAAAAATGTCATTTTTTTAAAAGACATTTGATGACATTTTTGAACTCTTTGTGCATTAATAATCTCTTGGAAGTTTTCCCGGATGCTTTAATTTGTGAAGTTTCTTATTAAAAAAAGCTACAGGTAAAAGACCTCCCACTCTCTCTCCACCCCCCATCCTCCCTCTACCTCCCACCCTCCCTCTACCTCCCACCCTCCCTCTACCCCCCATCCTCTACCTCCCATCCTCCCTCTACCCCTTCCCTCCATCTACCTCCCACCTTCCTCTACCCCCCATCCTCCCTCTACCCCCCCATCCTCCCTCTACCCCCCATCCTCCTCTACCCCTTCCCTCCCTTTACCCCCCACCCTCCCTCTAACACCCATCCCTCCCTCTACCTCCCACCCCCCCGCTCTACCCCCCTTCCTCCCTCTACCTCCCATCCTCTACCCCTTCCCCCCCCCCTAACTACCATCGTCCCGTCAACCACCAAAATTATTGTGGATAGAAATTTAATTCAACACAATAAAAGGACAAATACCAAAAACTGAAATCCACACTATATTTATTTTCGGCACAAAAATTACAAAATTAAAATTAATTTAGAAACTTGAAAATATAGGAAACCATCTCTTCAAAAAGAGAAAAAAAGAAAAAAAAAGAAAAAAAGAAAAAGAAAAGGAGAGACGGGGGAAGGAGGGAGGGAGGGAGAGAAAGAGCATCCCATGCTATAAAAAAGGTTTGACAAAACATAAAAAATAAAAATAAATCAGAATGGTTTAAAGAAAATTTACTAAATTTTTACGTTAAGGCGAAATTTCTTTCCTTTTTGCAAGGGACAGTCTTTTTCTTTCTCTCTCTCTCTTTCTCTTTTTTGAACCACTAAGGTAAAAAAAAAAAAAAAAAAAAAAAAAAATTAAAAAAAAAAAAAAAAAAAAAAAAAAAAAAAAAAAAAAAAAAAAAAAAAAAAAAAAAAAAAAAAAAAAAAAAAAAAAAAAAAAAAAAAAAAAAAAAAAAAAA
>JBBHKE010001223.1:22376-52376 GCA_037447655.1 Zygnema cylindricum
CATAAGGTGTGATAAATTTTGCTTGGATATAATCTGATTATTTTGCCATTGATTTGGAATCGAATTTATCGTATTACTTTTAAAATTATTATCGTCCTATTTAATTTTTCGTGCTACCATTTGGGTAGACTCAGACCCCCATGTTTTTCCCACCGTACCGGTTTTGACTTTTTGATGTTATTTTTGTTGAACTAAGGCAGCCATGGATCAACCTCTCTCTCTTACCTTCAGTGACTACAACAAGTATGGGAGCTAGAGAGCGGAGGTGGAGGCAGACTGTCCGTCCTTTTTCTTTTTCTTTTATAAAAACATTTTTAAACATAGAAAATACTCTAGAAATCTATAAATTTCAACAGTGTTCCCATCGCTCTATTTGTTTTTTATTGTAGTTTTTCAGTTTTGGCCATGCCACCCTTTTTGTACCCCCAGACTCAGATGGGTTTACCATCGTGCTTTTTAATTTATCCTGCTATTATTAAAATTTTCATTATGCTATTTAAGCTAAGGTTTAGTTACCGTTTTATTAGTCTAATATAGGTTCGTTTTAAATAGTGTGGAATACGGACGACGTCCGACCGTGCAAAAATTGTACTTTTAAAAGTTAAAGGGTACAAATAATGATTTAATCCATGTCGTTATCATGTAACTGCGTTTTAACAAACCGCATAGTGCAAACGTCGTAGTGACGTTAAACTGTATGTTTTGTCAGATTCTGTACGAGTTCCCTATCTACAGTAGATGAATTAGCGTGCCAAATTAGAGTAAATTCCTCTTTGAAAAAGTTCTATCACACAAATTAGAGTTCGTAACTCTAACTATTTTTTTTCTCTTTTTTTACTCCAATTTTTCCTTTACTCTAATATTTTCTTTACTCTAATTTTTTCTTTACTCTAATAACGATTCGCGGTGTAGTTGTACAGATTTTCTGTACATCAGTCGTCAATGCCGTACAGACAGTTAGCTAATAGTGTGACAAAATCCTGCACTGCTTTACAAAGTTCAAATAGAGTTCACAACGATACCCAGTGATGCGTACCGTACCAATATGTAATCGTTTTTCCGTGGCTCGATAACTGTATAAAATCGGTATTTAAGGGTGTGATATCACGCTACTGGCGATCAGCTTACTTGAGAGCTTGTCATTTTACTTGAGAGCTTGTCATTGGCCATCAGGCGGTGACACGGCTACACCGTGAATCGTAATTAGAGTAAAGAAAAAAATAGAATAAAAAAAGATAAAAAAATAATTAGAGTTATGAACTCTAATTTGTGTGATATAACTTTTTCAAAAAGGAATTCTACTCTAATTAATTTAAGTACTCTAATTTGGCTTGCTAATATATCTACTGTAAATAAGGTATTTGTACAAAATTTGACAAAACGTACAGTTTATCATCACTATGACGTTTGCGTTGCGCGGTTTGTTAAAACGCAGTTATATGATAACGGCCTGTATTAAATCATTATTTGTCTTTTTACTTATAAAAGTACAATTTTGCACGGTCGGACGTCGTCCGTACTCCACACTATTTAAAACCAGCCTATATTATAGTTTTGTACGCTAATAATGGAAAATTTAGAATCATTTACTCTATTTAACGTGATAGAGTCGAAATTTAGGGCGACCGAATTAGCGTTATTTACTCTAATTACGATCCGCGGTGTAGTGAACCAAATAAGAAGCGCAGAAAGGCTTCAGAGGTACAATACACCACGAATCGTAACTAGAGTTATGTACGCTAATTCCGTCACCCCAAATTTTGACTCTATCTCTATAAATAGAGTACATTATTCTAAATTATTATTTACATTTTTTAAGGTACTATTTGAATGAGCGTTAATAACTCTAAAACTGTGACGTCTTAAATAGTTTGGCGTAAGGTTGGTGTCTGGCCGTGCAAAATTGTACTATTAAGCAAAAAGTACAAATAAATATTTAGTACAGGTCGATTTCATATAACTGTGTTTTAACAAACCGCATCTGGCGTCATAATGACATTGTGTACGTTTTAGATTTTATACTTTTCTTAATTTACGGTGGATATATAAGGCCCCAAATTCACTTAGAATTAGATTGATGAATTAGAGTAAAATTCCTTTTGAAAAAGTTATATCCCAAAATTCGCGTTATAACCTAATAATCTTTTTACTCTAATTTTCTTTACTCTGTCACATTGCCCGTTATTAACGAAATGGAAAAAACTTTATAAAAAAAAGTAGGATAGAAAAACGAGAAGGTACAAAGGGGGTAAAAAAAAGGAGAAAAAAACATTTAAAGACTACAAAAGCTCAAGGAGACTAAGGCAAAAAAATCAAATGAAAAAGTCAAAGCTTACTAGAGTAATTGGCAAAACTAAAAAAAATCACCAAAGAAGACTAAACACAAAAGGAAAATCTATTGTAAATGATGCCCCACAACCCCAACAAACTAATTTCCACATCCCCGAAGATCGCGAATGTGAATTGGATCCCTTGGCGGAAGATCTCGGAGGCCACGCCCGTCATTCGCCAACTGTGCTTAGGCGTAGAAGGGTCACTGCTTGCAGTGATTAAACGGAAAGGCGTAGAAGAGTCATTGCTTGCACTGATTAAAAGGAAACTGATACACGTTGACGATAAAAAGCAACGAAAAGGCTCGAGGGAGGACTCTATGGACCCTTGAATTCAAATACTTTTTTAGCACGGTTGGGGAGAAAATCATCAAAAGACTTGTCCAAAGAGCCGCAAAATTTATGCAACAATTGGGACATATTGATCCTCCGGGTCTTGGTGAATGTAATCCCTTTCCTTGGAAAACCGTGCGTCCCGAGCCACCACGCCCGGACGCAATGCCGCGCGAGAAGAAACGCGGGTCCCACACGGATACGTGACCATATCACCTAAGGTTCTCTCGGTCCCGTGGAGGAAAACCAAGTCAACCCAAGGACTTCGGAGACTACTAGATCGGAAGCGAAGAGAGAGGATATCAGGAACTTCTCCCTTCATAGTGTAGCTTGCTTCGACGCCAATCGCACCGCGAAGCAAATCATGCGCAAGAGTACGTTCACCCCCGCGTGAGCAACGAAGTAAATGAATTCCGTCGGAGTCAATAGGTTGGTTACCTACTCAATGGGGGAGCCCAAGAAGGGGAGGGTTAGGCAAACCCAAATGAAGGGCTATACTAGATGTGAACTGGTTAGACGTCAGACGAAGTGTCGGAAAAATGGGTGTTGCTTATAAACATGCACCAACCCCCGACCCAGGACATGGATGTCAACGAGCACGCGATTGAGCAGAAGGTAGCACGTTCGAAATGCACCATACCTATACCGCGGCGAGGCACCCGTCCTCGAATTTGCTATTGGTCGGTCTCACACGATTTATCGTCTAAGTCGCGTAAGCCACCTCGTGGTCGTCACCAAACAAATCCGTGGAGTCAGAATAACTATTTTTTTACCAAACTTTTTGAAGTCGTTCTGTAGCCAAAACTGCAGACATGGATTGAGAGGAGCGAAGTATCGACGTCCTTTTGAAGGCAGATTTGAGCTTGTCGAAAGCCAAAATCTGATCCTACAACCTTTTCCAAGCTAGTAATTGTCTCGAAAGAGATAAAGCGATAAAGAGAGAAGGAGATAAAGATATAAAGAGATAAAGCGATAAATAGACAAAGAGACAAAGAGACAAAGAGAGAAAGTGACTCAGAGACAAGGAGATAAAGGGACAAAGTGATAAAGAATTAAAGAAATAAAGAAATAAAGAGATAAAGTTATACCCAAGAAGGAACAACATTGGCTCCAAAAAGACATTTCTTTATATGGCAATCAGGACCGAGTTTTTTCAAGGAGTTAAGGAACTGTTATGTTTAATATAATCTTATAATTTGGAGGAAGTTATGAACATATCTTTTTAATATGGAACTTAAGTGAAATTACAATCTCCTAGAATGAAATCTAAAACTTTTTGCTAGATTGCCGAAACCTTATTTAAATTGGAAGGCATCACCAACCATTCTCAACACCCGTCTGTACCCTAAAAAGTCATCTCACAACAGTATATCTTTTCATTTTCAATTTTTCAATTTTATATTTGGAGTATCAGTTTTTCAATTTCAGTTTTTCAATTTCGATTTTTCAATTTCAATTTTTCAATTTTGATTTTTCGATTTCAGTTTTTCTATGTCAATTTTACAACTTTGATTCTATCAAAACCTTTTCGCAAGTCGTAAAATATTTAGTATTCCCAAATTGATAAAAATTGTCCTTTAACAATCTCTCGGAAGTTTTCCCAGATGCTTTAATTTGTAAAGTTTCTTATGAAAAAAAGGTACTGGTAAAGACCTCCCACTCTCCCTCCACCCCGCATCCTCCCTCTACCTCCCACCCTCCCCTCTACCCCCCATCCTCCCTCTACCTCCCACCACCCCACTACCCCCCATCCTCCCTCTTACCTCCCCTCTTCCCTCTACCCCTTCCCTCCCTATACCTCCCACCCTCCCTCAAACCCCATCCTCCCTCCACGTCCCGTCCTCCCTCTACCTCCCGTCCTCCCTCTACCCCTCCCTCCCTCTACCTCCCATCGTCCCGTCAATCACCAAAATTATTGTGGATAGAAATTTAATTCAACACAATAAAAGGACAAATACCAAAAACTGAAATCCACACTATATTTATTTTCGGCACAAAAATTACAAAATTAAAATTAATTTAGAAACTTGAAAATATAGGAAACCATCTCTTCAAAAAGAGAAAAAAAGAAAAAAAAAGAAAAAAAGAAAAAGAAAAGGAGAGACGGGGGAAGGAGGGAGGGAGGGAGAGAAAGAGCATCCCATGCTATAAAAAAGGTTTGACAAAACATAAAAAATAAAAATAAATCAGAATGGTTTAAAGAAAATTTACTAAATTTTTACGTTAAGGCGAAATTTCTTTCCTTTTTGCAAGGGACAGTCTTTTTCTTTCTCTCTCTCTCTTTCTCTTTTTTGAACCACTAAGGTAAAAAAAAAAAAGAGGAAAAAAAAACCTTGAAAAAGTGTAAAGAAAAAAGAAAGAAACAACAAACATAAAAACAACAATAATAATTAATAATAAAAAAAAGGAAGAAAAAAAAAAAACAGAAACCCACCAAAAAAAATTAAAAAAAAAGAAAAACCCAAAAAAAAACAAAAATTGGGCACTAAAAAGAGAAAAAAAAGGAAAAAAAAAAGAAAAAAAAAGGGAAAAAAAACTCGAAAAGTAAGGCATGTCTCATTGTGGTGAAGATACTAACCGAAAATTAAAAAAAAAACATTTCACTATCAATTTTCTATTTTTTTATACACATTTACTTTAATTCTCCATCTCTTCCTAGAACCTGCAATTTTGTCTTTTACCAAACAAACAAGATAGAGTATCAACAAAAAGCCAAAACAATGACCATACTAAAAAAAATAAAAAATAAATGAAAAACTAACCGAATTTCATTCCAAAAAATCTCTTCAAAATTCAACACGTTCTTATTTTAAGATTTCTTTTATGCCATTTTTGTTTTCTGATTTTCCAATTTCATACTTGTTTTTTATGCCTTTCATTTTATTGTTCCTCCAAATTATTCCAATGTCGTCTAAATCACAACCGTCCTTTTTTTTGTTTTTATCAATGTTACAATTTTCAACTGTTTTTCTTTCTTTCCTTTTTTCTGTAACGCTTTCACCTTTTATTCCTTTGCTTCGTTTTTCTCAAAACTCATTTTCCTGATTTTATCTCCATTGTGAGAATTTCCTTTTATGTCAATTTTCCTTAAACTCTTTTAACAGAACGAAAACGATATAAATTTCGTCTTCTAGCAGCACCTCTTTCCGTCATTTTACGAAACTTTTTTGACTTTCGTCTTTTCCCCTCTTTCTGCCATTTTACAAAACTTGTCTTTTTTTGACTGTTTTGTCTTTTCCCCGAAGCCTTCCATTAAGTCATCTTTTCCGTCTTCGTCTTTCGTCTTTACTCTTTGCTGTTTTGCTGGAACAGTTTTGTCTTCTAGTGGGTTTGTATGTTTTGTTGTCTACAAAACTTTCTCGTCTTCTTTCTCATCCTCGTCTTCCTCCTCCTCGTCTTCGGCAGTTCCCACCCATCCCACGAAAGCGTAAACAAATTCCGTAAAAGAACATTCTCCATTATGGTCGTAGTCCATTTCATCTGCCCGGGAAAAAAAAAAAAAAAGAAGAAAAAAAGAAGAAATAAAACGAATAAATACACAGGAAAACCCGTCAAAAAAACATTTCATACACTAAGTAATTTCGTACACAAAAGTCCATTTCGTACACTAAAGTTCCTTTTTTTTTGTTTGTATTTTTTTTTTTTTTTTTAGAACTTCAACAGTAAAAACCAAAAAAATACCCGTAAAAAAACAAAAACAACCCTACAAAAAAACAGAAGAAATACCCCAAAAAAATATCATGCTAATTGTTTCCTTTTCTCGAAATAGATATTTCAGTAAAAAACTTTTAGTTTGCAAATTTCAATCTAAACTGACGGATTTCAATACCATTTTTTTTTAAAACTTTTTGATTGGTTTGATATGAGGGAGAAGGAGAGGAGGGAGTACAGATAAGGACAAAATAGCAACAACAGGACAAAATTGCGATACATCGATGTTAAAATGTTGCAATAAACGACTAAATGATAAAATGACTTTCAACATATCCACTATCGAGACCTTCCTCTCTATCTCTTCTTCTCCTCTCTCTTTTTCCCCCACTCTCTTTCATCCCCTTCCTCTTTTGCTCTCCCTTACCTCTCTCTCTCTCACCTTCTTCTCTCTCCTCCCTCCCTCCTCTCACTTCCCCCCTCTCTCTTCTCTCCCCTCTACTCTCCTCCCCTTCTCTCTTCTCTCCCCTCTTCTCCTCCCTCTCCCCCAACACTCACCCCCTCCTCCTTCCCCTCCCCTTCACTAACCTGTGTCGCAGGGGGCACCCTCCAACCCAGGCACCCCCCCCCCCCTAGCCCCCTCTCCCCTCCCTAGCCCCCTCCACTCTCTCCTTTCCTGCTTAGCTTCTCCCCCCTCCCCTCCCCCTACCGTCCCCCTCTCCATTCCCTCCCCTCTCCCTCCCTCCCCCTTCCCTCCCCCTGATGTTCGTCACCCTTACCCCCCCGCGGCAGTCACTCCCCTCCCCTCCCCTCCCCTCCCCTCCCCTCCCCCTGCGTGGTGCCTCCTGGGAGAGTCCCTACCCCACCTGCAGCCTACCCGGGGGGGTCCAGTAGACCGGGTCGGACCAACGCCCTAAGCTCAAAGGGGGGGGGGGGGAATGGGGGAGGAGGGGAAGGGGAGGGAGGGGGGGGGAGGGGGAGGGGAGATTTACCGAATCTGTTTGTGAAGGATTGCAGTTTGGTTCCCTCTTTTTCGCACGAGAGAGAGAGGGAGAAGGATTTAGCGACTTCTTCCTGGCTGAGGACGCCGTCTCGGTTGGAGTCGAAGAAGAAGAAGGCGTCGAAGATGGTTTCGAAGGCGGCGCCGAGGGAGGGGAGGCCCACGCGGGAATCCTGGGGAAATAAAATTAAATAAAATAAAATAAAATAAAATAAAATAAAATGAATTAAAATAAAATAGAATGAACTAAAATACAATAAAGTAATATACAGTAAAGTAAAATACAACAAAGTAAAATAAAGTAAAATAAAACAAAGTAAAATACAATAATATAAAATAAAGTAAAATACAATAAAGTAAAATCATAAAGTAAACAAAAATAAATAAAAAAGGTAGGACCACCCAGGAATCCGGGAAAGAAACAAGAAAGGAGATAATAATAAATGAATAAGTAAGTAAATAAATAAATAAATAAATAAATAAATAAAAATAGGAATAAATAGAAATAGTACTAAATAAAAATAGAAATAATAATAAAAAAAAAAGTAAACAAGTAATTGAATAAAAAAGTAAAATTAATAAGCAAAGAAGTAAAAAAGGAAATAAGGAAAATAAATAAATCGAAAGATAAATAAACAAAAAACAAAAAAAAAAATAGTAGCAGAAGTAAATAAAAAAAAGTAGATAAATGAGTAAACAAATAACATAAGCAAAAAAAAAAGAAGAAAAAGTTGGACTCAGCACAAGGAACACCAAGGAGCAAAATAATATGTATAAAACATATATATACACATTGGGGGAGAGAAGAGAGATAACAGACCTATCCCACTCCCCCCTGCCTTACCCTGGTTTCCCTCTCCCTCCCACTCCCTTTACTTAATTTATTTCCCACAATACACCAACAAACGACAAAAGCCACCACCAAACCCTCTCCCTCCTCTCCCACCCCCTCAAAAAACCCCCCTCCTTCCCTCTTCCCTCCCTCCCTTTTCCCCCGATTCTCATCTTCTGTTCCTCTCTCTCTCCCTCCCTCCCCAGCAAATACACAAAAGGCAGAAAGAACTCTCACCCAAAAAAATCCTCTCCTTCTCCCACCTCCCCTCCACCCCCCTAAAAAAAATTCCTCTCCCTCTTAGACCCCCAAACCAAGAAAACCCACCTTCTCCTCCCCCTCTCCCTCCTCCCCCCACCGCCAACAAAACCCACCGCCAGCAATACTCCTTCGTAGTGTTGGGTATCGAGGACCCATTGCCGATATTCGATATATATCGAATTTCAGGTACCCGATATTCGATATATTGCTTCGATATATCGAATTTCAAATTATCGCGATATATCGCCAATATATCGTATCGTCAATATATCGAAGCTAAAAAAAAAAAAAAAAAAAAAAAATCCCACAGGTTTTCAAGCCTCGTGACTTCGGACAAAGTGACTGTAATATCTTTGCCGGAAAGAAATACGGTTTTTTTCCTGAAAGTCAGCGGAGTGAAGAGATCTCTGAGGTACATTGACGCGGTACACTTGTGAAGTACACGTACGTCAAACGCAAGTACGATTTCCCATACGAAAAAGGTCGGTTTCTAGATGTTTGATGATTTTTGAGATTTGATAGTCAGCTTACGTGGAGCCATTCATATCAGAACACGTATGTAAAACTTATTTAGAAACGATACGCGATGTACCCGATGCTTCTGTAATACATAAATTTTGCTGTCCGTACTATTACAGAGACCTCCTCGTGTAACCATACCCCAAAAAAGCAATCATTAGAATTACAGAATTAGTACTTTTTGTCGGTTACATTTTGCGGCGTCTACCTTTAAGTCACGGAACGAAAATCACGGCGTACGTGGCGTATTAGACAATTTGACTTTTTCGCAAAAATAACATATTATATAAAAAAATAAAAATATTAAATTTAAAAAATACTATATATCGCGATATATATCGCGATGATTTATGTTGGTCGCGGTACGATATATCGAGGATTCTCCTCGATCGATATTCAATATATCGAATATCGAGATTATCGCGATATGAATTTACCCGATACCCAACACTACTCCTTCGGCACTATCCCCTCCCCCTCCCTCCGCCCCCCCCCCCAATTTTTCCCCCTTCCCCTCCCCTCCCATTTTTCCCCCTCTCCCCCCCCCACCCTCCAACCCCAAATTATCTTCCCTCCCTTCCCCCCCACTTCCTCACCTTTTTTTCCTCGCCCTCCTCTCCTCCCCCCATTTTTTCCCCTCTTCCTCCCTCCCCCTCCCCCACCCATTTCCTCACCTTCTTCTCCTCTCCCTCTCCCTCCTCCCCCTCTAGCAAAACGACAAAAGCCACCGCCAGGAAAAACTCCCTCAGTCCTATCCCTCCACTCCTATCGAGGTCGGCGGCGTGACAGATGTCACAGGCCTCGGATGACGTCACGCGGAGCTGGAGGGAGGAGAGGGCGAGGGAGAGCTGGGGGAGGGAGAGGGAGCCGGTGTGGGAGGAGTCTGGAGAGGGGGAGAGGGAGGGGGAGGGAGAGGGGAAGGGGATTCAAAGGAGGGAAGGGATTTGGGGGAGGGAGGGAATTAGAAGGAGAGCTGGAGGGCGGAGAAGGCGAGGGAGGGCTGGGGGAGGGAGAAGGGAACCGGAGTGGGAGAGGGGGGAGAGGGAGAGGGAGAGGGAGGGGGAGGGGGAGGAGGAGCAGGAGGGAGGGAGAGGGAGAGGAAGGGGGAGAGGGAGAGGGAGGGGATTCAGAGGGGGGAAGGGATTTGTGGGAGGGAGTTTGAAGGAGAGCTGGAGGGCAGAGAGGGCGAGGGAGGGCTGGGCAAGGGAGAGGGAGCTGGAGTGGGAGGAGTCGGGGGGGGGGGGGGGGGGGGGGGGAGGAGTTGGGGAGAGGGAGGGGGAGGAGGAGGGAAAGGGAGGGAGAGGGAAGGAGAGGGTATAATTGGGAGGAAGAGATTTGTGGGAGGGAGGGAGTTCAAAGAAAAGTTAAAAAGGGAAGGGAGAGGGAGGGCTGAAGGGGGAGCAGGAGCCGGAGTGGGAGCAGCCTGGGAGGGGTGGAGGGAGAGAGGGGAGGGGGCGAGGGAGAGAGAGAGGAGGCGGGGGGGAAGCAGAGAAGTGGAGAAAGGAAGAGGGAGGGAGAAGGAAGGGGAGAAATTTAGAGGGGGATGAGGATTTGAAAGGACAAGTGTGAGGGAGACCATTTCAAAGGCGAGAGAGGAGAGGGAAGGGGAAGGAGGGAGAGGGAGAGGGAGAGGAAAGGAATTATTAAAACATTTTTTTTACCAGAAAGGTGAGAGAAAGGGAAGGAGAAAGAGAGAGAGAGTGGGGAGAGGGAGGGAGAAGGGGGAAGAGGGAAGGAGAAAGAGAGAGAGAGTGGGGGAGATGGAGGGAGAAGGGGAAAGAGGGAAGGAGAGGGAGGGAGATGGAGAGGTTTTGATAAATTTGACAAAAAAATGCAAAAAAAAAAAAAAACCACAAAATCTGGAAGATTACATAGAACAAAAGAAATAAAAAAAAAAAAAAAAAAAAAAAAAAAACAAAAAAAGAAAAAAAAAAAAAAAAACAAAAAGACACCACAAAGGAGTAAATGAGAAGGAAATAATAACAATAAAAATAATATAATTCCTCCCCAAAAAAAAATAAAAAAAGGCTCACCAATTTTATTGAATACTTTTTTCACTTGCAAAAGCGCTCGATCAATTTTCGGAAATTTTAAAACAATGGAATTAAAATTTTTGGGAACATTTTTTCGGTCCGACAAATGTCTTTTTAAAAGAGCTTCGGAAACCCTTTCGCTTAAAGGAGGTCTTCGATTCGATCGAATTTCCGGTTTTTCCGGGTCTTCTTTTTTAATTATATTTCCATTTTCTGGATTTTGGGAAATTTTTGAATTTTCTGAATTTTGTTTATTTTGGGAATTTTGTTCATTTTGGGAATTTTGTATATTTTGGGAATTTTTCAGATTTTTAGGGACAAAAACTTCTTTCACTTTAGACCAAAAAGAAGACGCGACGGATGATGGAATTTGGAAAAATTGTTCTACTGCATTTTCTGGAGCCATATTTTTTTATACTATATTTTATTTTTTTATTATTATTATTGTATTATGCAATATTTATTGGATATTATTGGATTATATATTTTGGATAAGTTTTTCTATACATATATATTTATATACTTTTATACATATTTTTTTTGTATATATATTTTTTATATTCTTTTAAGCAACCTTTTACAAATTTTTTAAATTCACATACATAATTTTTTTTATAATTCAAATATTTTTTTATATATATATTTTTTATGTTTGTTTATTTATTTGTTTTGTTTATCCCTTTAACTAGTGCTAATTTAAAAATTAATTACTTAAGGGTTAAAGATGATTTATTTCTTAAAAGAACTTAAAAGAATTTTTTTAATCTTTTCTCTTATAAGCTTTTCATTCTATAAAGCCTCTCAACCCACCAAAAAAAAAAAAAAAGAGATTGAAAAAATTGATTTGTTTTTGAGTTTTTCTCCTGGTTAATTGAAAAAAATCTTTTCAGTATCTTTTCGAAAGTATTCTTGAGAACCTGCCCAAAAAAAAAAAAAAAAAAAAAAGGTAAGAAATCAAAATCGGTAGCATACACCGACAAAGCTGAGATAAAAAAGTAAAAATAAATAAATAAATAGAAAAACAACCCAGGAGTAAAAGTGTAAACAAATAAACAGCAAAATAAAAATAAAAAAATTTGTCGTGCGTTAAGGGGTGCAGAGATAGAGAGAGAGAAAAAAGAGAAGGAGAGAGAGAGAGAGAGAGAGAGAGAGGGGGAGAGAGAGAGACAGACAGAGGGAGCATAATAAAATTACCTCAAAATATGTTTATAAATTTTAATCAATATATGCCAACTTGACAAGAAAGAAATCGAAGCCGACAAAAAAGAAGAGAGTCGTACAGCCTTTCGTAAGATTTTTCACGTAAAATTTTCATAATTTATACCATTTTTTCAAAAATTTCCAAAATGTGCATTTCCCGGGCCGATTCATTCCGGTACTTTCCAAGCCGTCATCCGTACAACTTAAAATCCGTGCATAGTACCCGAATTTTAAAAGATTCTCTTGTCTTATATCAAAATTCCGTATAGAATAGTTGTACTACAAGAAATGCGCCTTCTAGGATCTGTACGAACGAATGGCGCGAGAATTTTAGGGTTAGAAGTCATATAAGACAAAAGCATTTGATCTAACGGGCAGGAATGTCTGTACAATTAAGAAAACCGTACAAAACCAAATCTTCGTACGATGGTAATACGACTGGCGTAGATTCGCAAAAAGAACTCTGTACGGTAATTTGACAGCAGGCAGAAAATATTCAAATATAGTACGAGAGACATCCGTACAGATACGCGTGCACAGGCGACGTGACTTTCACAAAATGACAAAATAGAAAAAGATCTGACGGATACGATGTGACAAGCCGTAAAATGAAAACCGCTTGCGGATTGAGCGGAAGTACGGAACGGTTTTTTGTTTTTCTGTACGAAACCCTATTTTTGATATTTTTCCTCGATTCGAATTCTCGAGCGGCAAAAATCTTGTTTGCCGGTAAAGAAGTACCGGCTGTTAGGAAACGTCAACTTTTCTCCCGAGAAACGAGGCAGTTCCATGAGTCCAGCTCAGATTTGGCGTAGATTTTTTTGCGACGGCTAATTTAATGACAGCCGTTATGTTTTCAAGCTGACGGCCGACAAGAAGCGACCGGGATAAAATAAGTGGCAAATAATAAAAAATATCGTGAGGACAAGGAATCACGAAGTCGAGATTCGATCTGCAAGGTGTCAAGTGAAAGGTTCATTTGTTTTTCTATGAGTGACACGTGTGGGATTGCGGAACATTAAATGACACGTGTAAGAAGATGAAAATAGAGGCAGGTTATGAGCATATAATTAATTATTTACGCCTTTGTTCTCCCCTTAAAAACAAAATGAAACGGCTATTGCCATGTTCGCGGCAGTCTCTTCATCCAAAATATGAATTTTTGTCCTTCTAAGTATAAAGTTGACACGTGTCACTTTAAACTGGTGGCATATTTTTTATTTTACGGTCATATCTGCGCGATGTGGGACACGTGGCAGTCTGTACATTTTATCACAATCGAAAATGTATACGCGTCAGCATCTTACGAAAGACGTGGGACTCGTATTTGTCGTTTTGTCATCCCAAAGTATGAAGTGAACACTTGGACTTGTGACAATCGCAAACAGACAAATTGTTATTCCAGTTTAGCTTGCAAAACGACAAGCCTTCACTTCCATCGAAGCGTTAGAATTAAAAACTACACGAAAAAAAATCCCTTCGTTCCTTTACTTTTCGTCCTTTTCCATAAATATTTATTTGTTATGTCAATATTTTTTTAAGATTTGTCTTAAAGGCACTTGGAAGAAAACCGTACCCTAAGAAGTCGGTTGCGTAGCCAATGATGTCTGTGTAAAGTACACCGTGTTGCTATTCCTGTTTAATAATTTTTTCTCCACTTAAAACATTTTTCTCCGTCCACACTTGTCCGATGTTCACATGGAGACCGCCAATCGGAAGGGGAGAATGTTGGATTTCAATCGCAACCGTCATATCCGCAATCCGACATGTGTGTACGGAGAAAAGATGTTTAAAGCGGCAGAAGAAACGTAAACACTAATAGCGATACGCAGTGTACTACATTTGGAGCAATGTTACACGTTTCTCCCTGTTTCGCAAGATCTACGGCGGATATAATCTAATCAAATCTTAAGAAATATCCAGCGGCTGTCGTTTCCTTGAATAGCCGTGTTTCCATGTCCTTTCCCTGAGACGACTTTCTGAGACTGCCTGAGAACTGATCTTGTCTTTTGCGGACTTGTTAACTAACCTTTTGTCAGTTATAGATTCTCCCCCAATCAAAGAAAGACTCTTGGTTTCAAAATTTTCTCTAGAACGAGGCCGCGTGTCATTGATGAGTCATAAAACGTACTTTTTGACTCACCAAGACAGCTTCGCGGTTGCGTCAAATGTACCTTTTTAGTTTGGGAATGCCACGTCGGCATATTCGCTTTCAATTTGGCTTGGAGTGAACTTTTCCGTACAGCGAATAAAAATAACATCCAGATGATTGCCGCTAACAGGGAAACACGGCCTAAGGCCGATAGCACTTTTGTCGAAAATCCCGTGACGAATTTCTGCGCTGTTATAGTGTTCAGAAATTATTAGTGTGAGGAAATATTTAGTGTTGATAAATAATGTTAGTGCTATGTTGTGTTTCTTAGGGTGCGTCTCTATGTACATCAAACTTAGAGATTATTTTTTGTTTTTTAGCGCAGATCCGGCGGACCCGGATTTCGGGTGTCCCTATGTGTACCAAACGAAATTGTCACTTAGGGCGTGACGATTGTATACGTCGACAATGCCCGTGACGGCTGTCAACGTCTACAATCTGTGATGACGCACGTTATTTTTCGTAGCTGCTTGTGACGTCGCGTGTTTTTTCGTGACATTGTAGACCTACCGCCCTCCAGCCTGTGCCGTTTCACGGTTGAAGAAGATGCGTTTTGACTTCGCGTGTATTGTCGGCTCGACGTGAAATGGCATCGGAACCTTGAGACCCCTGCAAAAAAAAAATCCGTACCGGATCGAAACGGACAAAACAAAACAAACTGTGTACTTCTCTTTGTCGTATTAAACAAAAACGGACAAAACATAGCGAATCGTGTACACTTCCACGTCGCTTGAAATCGTTTGATTTGTTTGAACAAAACATTACACGTGCAAATACGTGTTCCTATTTGTTTATAGAAAATCCTTAATTTTAAAACACATCGGCCCTGTATTTTAAAGATAAGGTTGAAGATGACGTTTTTTGTCGTCGAAGTGGGTCGAAGAACACAAGACGACAAGATGTAGTACAATTTAAATTCGATGATGACGCAAAATGTACTTTTTTTTTCTATTTTATTGTACGGTTGAAACTTACGCGGTACGGCTCTAAGTTTTACAGGAAAACGACAGAAAAAAACCCTTACTTAAGCACACAGAGACGCACCCTTAATCTCGAGCCAAACAAAACATTACCTCTAAGGGTGGCGTTCCATCAGGAAATTCTGTAATCGTACGAAAAAACATTACAGAATGCTACACTGTGAACGCTGTTCTCTCGCGCAGAGTCTGTAATCCACGTGCTCAGAAATGAGTGGTACCACGTAAGATAAGATCGTATATTGAAAATCGTCAAATATTTTTTACACCGACCAACTTCAAGTCGAAATCGTCATTTGCATACCAGTACGTGCGGACCAGGGCATCGTACCACACACATTTTGTACTCTTTGCAAACGCTTGTCAGATGCCAGCTCATTATTTTTTGGGTTTCTGCTTTCTCGCGTGACGAATGAGCTCTTCCACAAATAGTGTGAAGAATGGCCGGTAACAAAAATAGCGCGACGAAAGCTCGTTACGAGATCACTTTCGTGATTTCCGTTGAATTTTTTAATGCATATATCATGTGCGAAATTTTTCGATTAGCGCGACGAAAGCTCGTGAGATCACTTTCGTGAATTCCGTTGAATTTTTTAATGCATATATCATGTGCGAAATTTTTCGATTAGCGCGACGAAAGCTCGTTACGAGATCACTTTCGTGATTTCCGTTGAATTTTTTAATGCATATATCATGTGCGAAATTTTTCGATTTCCGTTGGTTTGCCGTCGTGACACGTACATTCACTATCCAACGTGTCGCGACTCAATTTTTTCTGTAAATGGTGATGTACCTCCTCGAGGTACATCACCATTTACAGAAACTTTGGAAGCGAATGCTTCGCGAAAAACAATCCAACGGTCATTGTTACCTCCCACAACTTTGGAGAATATTGGCAAGATTCTCTGTAATATTGTTCGCTCATAAAAACAAAATAAGAGGTACGGCATAGTACGGATAAGTCCGGATTTCTGTAAGCAACCTCACTTTTCGTCTGATGGAACGCCACCCTAATTAGCACACACAACACTAATGTAGTCACTCTACTGTACTGTAGTCACTAGTCTATGTTTACATAGTCACGTGACAACACCCGTCGTTCCTACTAAAAAAAGAGGAAAAAAAAATACGTTTTTTACGTTTAGACGTTTTTTTTTAGCAATAAAGACGTTTCCTTTCCTACTACTACGAATCAAATCTGAGTGCGCTTTTCCCGCGTCGACGCCACTCATCACTCTCTCTTATCTACGTTTTTTACACTTTTTTTGTACTTTTGTACGGAACTGCGAGCAGGCATCGTACGGAATTCAACAATTTGTACAGTACAGTACGACGGTACACCGCGAATCGTAATTAGAGTAGTGAAAAAATTAGAGTACAAAAACTAAAAAAACAAATTAGAGTAATTAACGCTAATTTGTGTGATAGAGCTGTTTCAACTATGAAGTTTACTCTAATTTATTTAAGTACTCTAATTTGGCACGCCAATATCCTCTACTGTAAATAAGGTATTCGTACAGAATTTGGCAAAACGTACAGTTTATCGTCACTATGACGTTTGCACTACGCGGTTTGTTAAAACGCAGTTACATGATAACGGCCTGTATTAAATAATTATTTGTACTTTTTTACTTAATAAAGTACAATTTTGCACGGTCGGAGGTCGTCCGTACTCCATACTTTTTATAACGTACCTATATTAGAATTAAAAACGCTAATTAAACTTTACCTTAAATAGAATAATGAAAAATTTAGAATCATTTACTCTATTTCATGTGATAGAGTCGAAATTCGAGCGACCGAATTAGAGTAATTTACTCTAATTACGATTCGCGGGGTACTGTACTCTATTCGAAAAATGCGTAAATTAGTGTTCATACCTATGACGTAAAGGGAAAATTAACGTTATTAATTATATTTGTTCTGGCGTCAAAATTTAATTAAATCTTCGGGTAGTGTTATCGACATTATAAGCAGTTCACATTGTACACCGCCCGTCATTATTAAAGTTAAACATTTTTAGGGCAGATTCAAAAGTATTTTTTCTCGTCACATGTTTTCCCAAGTTTCAATCATGACGTCATGATCGGACGGTAGGATCTACACCTCCCGGGCTGCTTGCTTCAGAAACAAATCCGACGGTCCATCACAAAGCTAAAGATTTCAAGTGCACCAACTTTTTTTAACTCGAATAACTATGGGCGGCGTAGTAAAATAAGTAAATAATGGACCGCATCGACACGTGTGTTTAAATGAACGCATGGGATGATCCACGTATTCATTAAAAACGTATTTTGACACATGTAATTCCTATGTCCGCAGTTTCATGCGTAGTTTCGGCGCACGATGTTTCCCAGCTGCCAGATTTATCAGAAAATATTTCACAGTCTACAATTTGTAGTGTTGTGTATATGACTGTTCGATAACCGATGATTACCGGTATCGGTGCTATCGAGAAAAATATTTTGCCAGTACACAACACTAACAATTTGGGACGACGAGAACATTACAGAAAACCGAGAACATTAATGTACTCCCTATCCACGAGCGTGTCCGGCTGTCCGTTTTAAACAAATAATGGCAAGACTAACAGAAATAATAAAAGTAACAGCCCAATCCAAGGGGTATGCACTTGCACGTGTGGCGGAGACTGCACATGAGTAATATCCAAACATATTTCGCAACCAACCTTCTTCAATGAAAGCAAAACGTCACTAGACACAGTAATTGCCATAAATCATAAATAGTCGTCATCGCTTACAAGGACTTTTGATTACCACTGTACGTGCGTCTTTGCTTATGTCTTTATGCTCTTTGACCGCATATATGGCAAGCCGCCTATAATTTCACATATCCCCCGACAAATAATTGAATTGGTAACAGGTTGGAGAGGGAGAGGGAGAGGGAGAGGGAAAAGGAAAAGGAAGAGCGAGGGAGAGGAAGAGGTAGAGGGATACAGATTTCTGCCCCGCTACATTTTTCGGGCTTCATCAAGTCCATGTACAAGTAGACAGAAATGACGTAAAGCTGTTCCACGGAGGAAAGAGTCCAAACAATACCAATGCATTCACTGTCATATTCTAAAAGTCCTAAACTCAATACAAGGGGAATACATTTTGGAATTGGAGCTTCAGTGTGGTCCACCAGAACTTAAATACAGTTGGAGACTTTGAAATATCTCATTCACAAAATACCGAAAAGGTTTTCTTTCCCAGTCAAGGACAGAAAAGTGTTTATTTGTGAAGAGCATTCAGTGCCACACACTATACACCACCAAAGCAATATTATAAAATAATTGATAAAAACTTAGTAGTAGATGTTGCTAACAGAACACAAACCATAAGTCTGAGGATATTTAATGCTACACCATATCTCAAGCAATTACGGACACTTTACACGTTTATAAATTGACATTATTCAACACATCCATCCACTTTATACAACTTATCGACAGTGTTTACTACACCACCAGGCACGCTTGCCAGACTCCTAACAAAGAAAAATCAAAAACAACTTTCTAGACAAATCTCTAACCTCATTTTTGCATCAACATCCAGACCTTAAATATGTCAAAACACCATTTATGATACGCACAACACAATTTCTGCCGACAAACCCACCACACATCCTTCCCTGTTTCTTTTTCATATCCACCCAACATTCATTACCACCGTGGGACTATAATCAACCTCATCACTCAAACCCAATACTCAAAACTCATTCTCAAAACTCATCCACCCTCGAAAAAACAAAACCTTCACACGCCGAATTTTGTGAATTTTAACTTTTTGACAAATCAACCAACAACTCAAACTTTCCATTCGACTCTCTCCATTTTCAGGTTGAATTTCTTGAATTTTAACTTTTTTCACATCGACGAAAACTTAAAACACTTGAAAAACTTTCATTCAACTCTCCTTTTCCTTACTGTGGGGGAGCCGCATCCCATCCAGCCGCTACTCCTGGTTGAGTATCCCATCCACCTGCCTGGGGGGGAGGGATAGGGGGAGCTGCTGCTTCCCACCCTCCCCCAGAGACAGGGGGTGCAGGGAGAGGAGCCGCCGCAGAATCCCATCCGGGAGCAGCAGGAGCCACAGCATCTAGTGAGAGGGAGAGGGAGAGGGAAAAGGCGAGGAGGAGGGAATTGTTAGAGAAAGCAAAAATGAATGAGAGAGACTGAAAAAAAAGCAAATGAATAAATAAAGGAACAAAATACATGAAAGATAAAAAGTCACTACTGTAGATTTGGTCGAAAAGTTTGGGCTTTTGTTGGCCATGATTTCTCAAATCAGACAAAAAACTGACAGTAAACCATCTATCACTATTGAAGTTCATATTTTTTTGGAGTGAAACACATGTATGCACATAAAAAAGTTTAAAGAGGCAAAAAAAAACACAAACATTAATAGCAAGATACACAGTGTAGCTTATTTTTTCAGTACTTAACAGGATCACGGAGTTCACAATAGGGATTGTGATATCAATGCTACACTCACCACCATTATTAGAGTTAAAGGCAAATTAGCGCTAATGCGAAATAAGAATATATAACACTAATTTAGTGCACAAAGGCAGATTCCAGTCCACTCACTTAAAAAGTGTTATTAACACTATTTTATGACTTCTGGCTAAAAAAGTCAATGTTATAATGACCAATATAGCTATTGTGACATGATAAGCGTGCATCAATGCAGTTAGAAAGAAGTGATGGGAATGTGAACGTATTAAATTGTTTGTCATACCAAATGCACAAAAAATGGTCAGTTAACATTCCAGTTTCAGGCATTATAGACACATCCATGCCCAAAGATCCAAGACCCACATCCAGTTTGAGAAAACCTCCTTAAAAAAATCCCAAATAACTTACCAGCACCGTGGGGAAAGTAAAGCTTCCTTAAAAAAAAAAAAAAAAACCAGTAAACCTCTCTTAAGACAAGGTTTCTAAAACAAGAAAGCCTATGACACCTATCAGTGCCAGTCATTTTGCGCACAGGGCACGTTAAACCTCTTTCAAAAAATCCCAAGATACTTACCACCAGTCCATTCTCCTCCTGAGGCAAGCAAACCTCCAGAAAACCACTTGCCAAACAAACCCAAACTAGGCACAAAAAAAAAGAAAAAAAGCCCAAAAACCTTACCAGCACCAGTCCAGTTTCCTCCAGGGCCAACTGCCCATGAGAGACCTCACGGTCAGAGGCAGTTCCTCAAATCTCTCTTTAAACAAGCCCAAAAAACCAAAAAAAGCCCAAAAACCTTGGATAAAAAAAGAAACCCTAAAAAAAGACTTACCAGCACCAGTCCATTCTCCTCCTGGGGCGGCTGCCTGAGGGAGGCCTCCTGTGGCAGGTTCCCATTCAGCGGCCGGAGCCGTAGTGTCCCACTGGGCATCCGCTAGGGCTGGTACCGGTCCTCCCAACATGTTAGCACCAAAGTCAGGAGCTCCAAATTCTGCAACCGCCGCTCCCTCCTCTTCCTCTCTCTCCTTGGACTCCTCCGGCTCACGGTAGAAGAAAAGATCCACCTGGAAAAAACATGGAAAAAAGAAAAGGGCATGTTTACAAGTAAATGCGTGTTGATCCTAAGTGTGTACTGATTGATAAATTAATGTTGATTAACAGAAGAAGAGATTTACCTAAATACAACATGGAGACAAAACAAGTCCGTACTGATTAGCAAGTGCAAATTGATTATGAAAGAAGAGGTCTTTCTTTAGCAATGCAAAAACAGGTTAAACTTAAAAAACCACATAGAAAATAAGTGCATATAGATGGATGGATGAACAAGTCCACCTTAAAACCATGTCAAAACAAGTGCATGTTGATTAGCAAGTGCATAACGATTGAAAGCATACCGATTAACGAGTGCAAATAGGTTAATAAGTGCATATTGATTAATGAAAGGAAAGGTTCGGGTGAAATCCACACGTATGGAAAAATAAGTGCATGTTGACTAGCGGGCGACAAAAGTAATGTGTTAGTTTGAAATAGGTAGCCAGAGCAAACAGTCAGGATTTCCAGGGTTGGAGAACGGTGGAATCAGCGAGAAAACCATGCAGACTCACCATAACATCCCATGGCTGTGTGGGAGTGACAGTTCCACGCATCTGAAGGACCATGCGAGCCAAAAGCCAGTAGAGACAACCAATACTGTGCTTCCCCTTGTTGTTGGCGGGAATTCCAATGTCCACAAACTTCATAGGAGAGTCCGTATCACAGAAAGCAATGACAGGGATGTTGCCCATAGCTGCCTCAATTGCAGGCTGTTTCCACGGTAGCAAAAAACAAGAGTACAAATAAAGTAGTTGAGAAAATGGGTCAGAAAAGTGGACAATTTGAGAAAGTTGGATAGTACAGAAATAGAAACTACAAACAGACAAAGACACTAATGCCATTTAGCTAGCTTCAGAGTAGCTTGATGTGCCTAAAAACCGTTTACTTGACTTAAATTTTTCAAATTAACTTCAAAGTAACTTTGCTGAACCTACAAACCACCTCGTAGGCTGAATTTTTCAATCCTTTTGCCCTATTTTTCGATAAACACAAGAAATGCTGAAAAATGAGCCTCTTAACATGGTAATTGTAGAAAGTTATTAGAATTACTACAGACAACCATGCGAAAATTCCCAAAAGACTACAAACCGCACTGACTCCCAGTTGAATTTTGCCCTAAAATGGACTTATACGAAAAAGTCTATAAAACTCCGGTGGTGGACCACCCACCACCATTCACTTGAAAAAGAAACAATACTAATTCACCGAAGAGTCATACATTAGTAAACAAATACAAAGGATAGAGAGGCAAAGGATTGAAGAAAAGAAAAAGAGAGGCAAAGAGAGAGTGAGAGAGAAAGAGAGAGGAGAGGGAGGGGGGGTGGAAGAGAGAAAGAGGGAGAAAGAGAGCTCTCGTACCTGGTGATCCACACGAGGATCCGTGAGAAGCAACAGTCTGGGCTCAGTGTAGGTATTCTGAAGCTGATTGGTGAAGGTTCCAGGGGTGTGTCGTCCGGCTATGGCCACTGCTCCCGTGTACTGCGCAAACTTCAGAACCGCCCTCTGGCCATACGGCCTTGCTGATTGGACGCAGATGTCCTGGGGATTCTCAATGGCCACAATCACACGGGCGGCCAACTGAAGCTTGTCCCATGTCTTGCCCAGGTTAATGATGTAGATCCCTGAAGAGAGGGGAGGGAGAGAAGTGGGTAGGGGGGAGAGGGGGAGGGTAGAGGAGTGAAGGGCACAGGAGAGGCGAGAATTCAGTCAAAGTTTGGATGGAGAATGAGTAAAAGCCCTCAAATGAGGCAGGGGTGAGGCAGAGGGAAGAGGGGAGAGGAGAGAGAGGAGAGGGGAAAGGGGAGGAACGGAGAAAGGAGTGAATTAAGTCGAGGGGAGAGGGGAGAGGAGAAAAGGGCAGAGGAGAGAGGAGAAAATAGACATTATGGCGATCATTCTTGTAGAATATTGGTAAAATCTGCCAGTTTTTCCATGAGTGAGGCATATGAAGTTTGATAGAGATAAGAGAGCACATGGGGGTAAATGACAGGGGAAAAAGGGAATATGGGGGAAATGAGAAAATGCATAGGGAAAATAGGGGAAAATGGAGAAAAAAAGGGAAATACGGAAAATAAGGAATAAAGAGGGAGATAGGGGAACATGGGAGAAAATAGGGGAAAAAGGAAAAACAGGAGAATAAGGAAAAAGAGGTAATTGAGGATTATGTAAAAAATGAATCATGAAAAAACAGCAGCATTTCTTTTTATGTACCTTCATGCCAAATTGAACATTATGTGAGTCATAATTAAGCATGTTCCATCGTAATAAATAATCTGGAGTACAAAGGGGAACCAAAGAAAAGAAAAATCATTTCAGCCTATGCTGATAAACTTTACAAGAAAATTTTATTCAACAACAAGGCATATTTCAGTTCGACTGGAGGGTTAGATGTGAATCAATTCCAGTTCCATTAACAGATGAAGTAGTAAGGCACTACTCCCTCCCTAATCTACTTATCTGTATCTTCAACCCCCCTCTATCCCCCTTCCTGCAATCTTTCGCATTCCCTGTAAACCTCCTCTTACTTACCCACTATTTCTCCCCTTTCTCCACCCAGCATCCCTTCTATCCCTCACTTTAAAACCATTGCGATTTTAAAATAATAATATTGAAAGAAAAGGATTTTTTTTCGGGGCCCGGTACTAAGACTGAACCCAAAAATAATTGGGGCCATATTTCAGAAAGTTTGACCTGAAAACCCGAAAAGAGCTTCAAAAAGGAGGCCAGTTTGAGTCCCATTAAAATAAACCTACATTAATTTTTTAAAGTCTAACCCAACAGAATTTCCTTCCCCCTTTCTGATTCAGAAGATTTTCGAAACAGAATACGGGCCCTCATAATTTCATTCTTCAATTTTCACATAAGACGGCCTCTGAGAAGAAATAATCTAAAAAGAGAACCACGGACAGCCAAAAACCAGAAAAAAACTCTGGCCTGACCTCTGCTCTCCAAGAGGATTTAAGTATTTTAACTCTTTTTGGAGTGAAAAATGTATGGTGCTTATCAATAGAAAGGGGTAACTGGGAGACTAGATCTAATCATGTCGCCAAAACGACTCCAAAAGGGATTATCTCCGTTTCAGGGCTTATTCATTTTAAAAAACCTTTTAAAAGTGATAATAGTCTTCATCCAGAAAAACAAATTAACAACAGAACCATGTCCTTTTTCACATTTTCAGCGAACTTGACAGAAGTTCGAGAGGGAGATTCAGAAAAGCAGAGGTCAGAGGGAAAAGAGGTCAAAAAGAGAAGAAGAGGCGGTATGTAAAAAAACCCTAAACCCCATTTAGGGTTTTCAGTACTAACCGTCTGTTCCTCGCTTGTAGATGTATCTCTCCATCTGAAAGTCACAGTTTTTGGTGCCAAGATGCACCTTGGCTGCCAGCATCATCTGGATGTCCGCCTCCTTCTGGGAGAGAGCCATGGCGGCCGAATAGAGAGACAGAGGCGGCTGCCAAAGTGAGAAAAGAGACGCAGCGAAAAGAGGAAGAAAACTGGGGCGTAGGCGAACTAATGTACTGCCGGCAAACGCGGAGCTTTGCAATGGACGAACCGTACGCTCAGTACGTTCCGAGTGCTGAACCCTGCAGAGAAATTGTGTTTTCGTACATTAGTTTTTAAAAGCGCAAAGTCACAAAGTGGTATTATCCCATACTATAGAGGGCAAGCGCATTCTATACGAATCCTTTCGCTGCGTTTCGCACTTTTGAACTACGGTTTCGTGAGTTCAGCAACTCAGCCGTACGGTAAACGAACATATGCTTGGAGACCATAACGTTAACCTACATGCCAAGTTGCCAACATACAAACATCAAACATGCCAGCAACATCAACACGATTGGATGCTCATGATGTACACCGTCAATCACTATTAGAGTACATAACGCCAATTCGGTGCCCTTTTTTCAAAAAATAAAACCTGAAATACAATCATAATTCTATTTTTTCCATTATTCTAATTAGGTTTTTTTTTCAATTAGCGTTAATAATGGAAGTACACTGCGATGGAAATAGTGTGGCGTACGGACATGGTATTTCCGTACGAAATAATACTTTTTGAATTACAAAGGCGTAAAAAGACACTTAACATCATTGCGCACACATGTGAATGTGCACCAGAAGAAAGAGACGCAAACTCATCAACAAAATTCACGTTCTCATATGTTCGTCCATCGATCGTGTAAACAACGCGACGGCGTAAGAATTGTCAGAAATTGTACGGATACACATATTACCGTAGACATTTTAAGGGTGGGTATTTATTATTCTGGACAACCCAAATTACAGTTAGTGATTAAAAATAATATATATTTTTTTTTCAAAAATAAAAAATCCCAATTAGTGTTAATAACACTAGTTTTTTTTTTACGCTATTTATTCCTTTACTCTAATAGCGATTGACGGTATACCGTACTTCAAAGATTTAACGTATTTACTAGTGTTGTGTATCGGTAAGGATTTGCCGATAACCGATATGGGCCTTTTTTCGGGGACTCGATAATCAATACATTGGTACGAAATATCGCTATCGGTCTTATTGCCGATATGTAGCCGATAATATCGGCTACTTATCGGCAATAATGTCGATAACGATAACTATCGGCGATATCTGTACGGACCGTACAGATAAATGTACGGCATGTACACTCATCTGTACGTCTTATTCCCCCGATGCGCCCTACTCACAACCCCTGGGGTACCTACCAATCAGATCATTTGTACAAGCCGAAAGTACAGTAGCCGACATTAGATATGTACGGCTTTAGTACGACTCCAGTTAAAACGATGTACCTTTCACATCCGACGCCGTGGCTTTGTCTCTTTCTTTTTCGGGATCCACTGGAAATCTTCCACGTGTCAATCCGTGGACTTTTTTGGCAAAAGCCGCCAAAAAAGCCATTCCGAGATGCCGGAGCCCACGCTGACCGTCCGCTCGTATTTTCTCATTGAAAGTCGTCCGTTCGATTTCGGCGGCGCGCATAATGTTATTTTGCATTCGTTGTACTTTCTGTCCTCCGTCTTTTTACCATTCCATGATAATCAGTTTATCGGTACAATTCCGTACGTTCCCGTACAATTTATGTTCAGTTAACCGCCCAAAAAGTATTACAAAGTGCAACGTATTTTTTCGTCAAATTCCGTACATTTCCCGTAAAAAACCATATTTCTCGTAAATCTACCGTTCAGTTTACTAGACAGAAAGCACTCCGGACACAAAGTACAAAAAGTACATATATATCGAGAGCGTTGACCGTTCGATAACCGATAACTATCGGTATCGTTGTTATCGCGATCATTTTTTTACCGATACACAACACTAGTATTTACGCTGTTATATGCAATAATCAGAAAGAGGAGCATAAAACTGTACAGGTTCCATGAGACACCTAAAATCAATAAATCTTGGGAACTGATCCTAACAGTGGTTGTTTTGGTTTCACACAATCACTTACGTCATTTTGTCAAAAAATGTACGTTTGAAGTACACATTGGTACAAATAAAGTACCGCTGAGTACAAATTTGACGGTCAATCGGTTAGACAACTTTGACTTTCAAAATATTGTTTCAACCGCTTAAAATGTTGTCGCGCTTGCGAACGTCGACCGTCATAATAAAATTAGAAATTCACACGGTCGGCGAACGTTTACGGGGAACAACAAAAGTGTTGCAGAAAGTCACTTTTTGTCGTTACGTGAGCTCCACAGTGAGAGCACTTAGGGTATTTCGCCATGCACTTGTAACTTAGCGAACTTACTTTGTATTTTAGCGCGGATCCGTTGGACTCGGATTTCAAGTAACCCTATGTGTAAGAACGTAATCGAAACTTACGATTGTGACGATTGTATACGTCGACAATACTTGTGACAGCTGTCAACGTATACAATTTGTTGTCGCACGTTATTTTTTGGAACTGCTTGTGACGTCGCATGTTTTACCGTGACATTATAGACGTACCGCCATCCAGCCTGTGCCGTTTCACGCTTGAAGAAAATGGGCTTTGCCTTTGCGTTGCCTGTCCGCTCGACGTGAAATGGCATCGAAATTTCGAGACCCTGGAAAAAAAAATCGTACTAGACGAAAACGGACAAAATCAAACAAATTGTGTACTTCTCTTTGTCGTATTTGAAAGCAAACGGACAAAACATAGCGAACTGTGTACTTTTATTTGTCCTTGGAAATCGTATGAAAATTTTCGAAAATTACGGCAAATGCTAAAATATGTTCATGTTTGTTTATCGGAAAAAACCAAATTTAAACCACATCGTGCATGTGTTTCAAACAAAAGTTTGGAGATGACGTTTTTTGTCGTACAAGTGGGTCGAAATGCACAAGACGACAAATTTTCGTACATTATAAGTTCGAGGATGACGAAAATTGTTCTCTACAAATTTGCGATTCTTTCGCACTGTTGCAACGTAGGCAGTGCGACGCTAATTTTTACACGAAAACGACAGAAAAAAACCCTTACTTATACACATGGGAACACACCCTCATCCGCAAAATTGAAATTCAATCGTGTAAGCGTTACATTGAACTTGGACGCAAAGTGAAACGAAACCTGTTCAAAGTGAAGAACTATAAGTCTTGTACGGAAACCATTAAAACGAACGAAATGAAATACTTTGTACACCATAATAAAACGAACCGGCATAAAAAAATTTAAATGAAAAAAAATGCGCGTCGTCACGAGCGACGAAATCGAGCCACACTATCTACGAACCAACATTCTTACATTGACAGCAAAATTTATTTTCGTGCGTTTTAATATTTCCGCACAAAAATTATAGTACACCGTGAATCTATACCGTTATGAAACAAATAGCGTTATTAACGTTTTTTGGGAATTTGGCGGTTTTGTAGGAAATTATCTGCTCTCATTTTTTTTTAAAGGGTTTTTATTTATTCTATTTGTGAATTTGGGTAAAAAACCGGGGTACCGCAATTAGAGTCATTGACACTAATAGCTAGTGTTGTGTATCGGTAAGGATTTACCGATAACCGATATGGACCTTTTTCCGGGTTCCCGATAATCGATATATTGGTACGATATATCGACATCGGTCTTATCGCCGATAAATAGCCGATAATATCGGGTATTTATCGGCGATAATGCCGATAACGATAACTATCGCCGATAACTGTATGGACTGTACAGATAAATGTACGACCAATACACGCAACTGTACGACGTATTCCTCTGATGCGCAGTCGACCCCCTTGCTCCCGATTCCGGCAAAAAATCGGGAATTTTCCATCATTATTCCTAATTTAAGGGGGTTTCAAAATTCCTGCCAGAATTTTCAAAATATGGCGTCTGGAAATGGCGGCAGTCTGACAGGTGTGTTCGTGTGCTTCTTTCAGTCTGTTCGTCTTTTTTTGGAAAAAGTTTGATTCAGAAATTTTACAATGTATTTTATTTTTTTCTTTTCGATAGTATAGTTTTATAACAATAAAGTATTAACTTATATTTGTCTACGTTTATGTGCAGCGCTGTCCGTAAAAATTTTCAGTTAAATAGATACGCGAAACAGATTCTTATACGTGGCATTCCACGCTATATAATGAAAATTATATAATAGAGTATGTTATATAGTATTATTGTATGCATACTATATTTTTAAAAAGTTATCGCCGATATGGAATTTGTTGGTCCCAGACCGATATATTGGGACCTCTCACCGTTCGATAACCGATAACTATCGGTATCGGTGTTATCGCGATAAGTTTTTTACCGATACACAACACTAGTCATAGCGATTCACGGTGTTCTTCACTTTAAAGAGGTTTCGTTTCACTTTGCGTCTAAGTTCAATGTAGCGCTTAGACGATTGAATTTCAATTTCACCGTGGAGCTCACGTAACGACAAAAAGCGACTGTCTGCAACACTTTTATTTACATGTGGTTGCCACAGTTTTGTTACCGTAAACGTCTGCCGGCCGTGTGAATTTCTAATTTTATTATGACGGTCGACGTTCGCAAGCGCGGTAAAATTTGAAGCGGTTGAAACAATATTTTGAAAGTCAAAGTTGTCCAACCGATTGACCGTCAAATTTGTACTCAACGGTACTTTATTTGTATCAATGTGTACTTCAAACGTACATTTTCTGACAAAATGACCTAAGTGACTGTGCGAAACCAAACAAGTCACTGTCATGATCAATTCCCTAAATCATAGCCCATATTGCACGGCAAACTGTGCCCCAAACTGGAATGGAATAACTACAGTGCTGTGCTACAGAGCCGTAGAACGGTATCACAAACACGTGAACAACGAGAAAGTGATGTTCTCTACATGGACATTTGTACAACCTTGATATGACACACGGTATGCATCACGTGTCTTGATTAAGATCACATATTCAGCCAGAAAGCCATTATATGCAAACAGTGTGGATATACATTATTACTCAAATTTACATGTGGAGAACAGATTCGGGTCGGTAACACTGTTTCTGCGCTATAATGTAATTCAACGCTATTACATAGAAACGCATATCCTACCCGTCCAATCCATTCCCTCATTAGGGTTTCGTCTTCACCATCTCTTCCTCCTCTCGTGCCCTCTCCTCTCCCTCTCCTCTCCAAATCTTAAAAGCCATATCTTCCTCCACCCTCTCTATCCCCTCTTAAACCCTAAACCTTAACACCTAATCCTTAACCGCAATCCTAAATCCCAAACCTCAACCCTAACACATGGATCCTGATGCTCTCGCTAAAGCGTTCGTCGAGCACTACTACACTACTTTCGATACGAACCGCTCCAACCTTTACACTCTCTACCAGGAGGGCTCCATGCTCACTTTTGAGGGAGAAAAATTCCAAGGACCAGCCGCCATTCAGCAGAAAATCAGCCAACTGCCTTTCCAGCAATGCAAACATAGTATTGCCACGGTGGACAGCCAGCTGTCAGGCAGTGGAGGGACAGTCGTAGTTGTCAGTGGAGCTTTAAAGCTGGGAGATCAGGACCATCCTCTGAGGTTTAGTCAGGTGAGAGAGGGAGGTCGAGGAGGGGAGAGGGAGAGGGAGGGGAAGGGAGGCGGAGGAATGTGGGAAGGTTGATAGGGAGGGGTAAGGAGGGGTAAACACGGCTTCCCGTTTACATTGGATGAAGTACTCCTCATGTTGGTTTTCTGCCTGTTTCTCCCTCTCCTGATTTCTCTT
>JBBHKE010001223.1:57376-62721 GCA_037447655.1 Zygnema cylindricum
TCTCTATTCCCTTCCCTCTCTCCTGTCTCCTCTCCTCTCTCCTCTTTCTTCTTTCCTCCCTTTGTACTCTCTCCCCCCCCTGCTCTTCTCTCAGCTCTCGCTCCGTACTCTCTCTCCCCCCTCTCCTCTCTCCTCTCTGCTCTGATGAAGTTCTTTTGTGGTTTTTTTTTAGGAGTTTTATTTTCTTCCGCTTCTTATTTAAGTTTTCCATTTGGTTTTTCCTCATTTGGTATGCTAGTTATAGACCTTTGCGTTGTTTGTTTTTGATTTTCTTGCATTTTTTTATATTTTAATCCGGTCTTGATGTTTTTGCAGAAGACATAGTGTTTATGAAGGAACTATAGTAGTTCAATTTATGACTTTTTGTTATGTCTGCCATCCGAATTTTCTCAAGAATCTGTTTGATCTAATGATGACATGTTATATTTCTTGTCATGTAAGTTTGAAACATGATCAGATACGGTAATTTGTCGAACATAATAATATCTCTGTTTAGTTGAGCAGTTATCGTAAAAAGTCTGCTTATTATTTGTTCTGGTATTTTGTCTGAAGAAGTTTGTTACTGTTGTGTTTGTTCATCATCATTTTGATACTGTCAACAAGGATAATCTTGTTGTCAATCTTAACGCCGAATTACTGTGTTACTGTACTTTCAACTGAAATGTATTGCAATCACAATAAGTGTGGTTTCCCTTGCGATTGTGTGGACATGGGAATGTTTTTTTTTTCCTGGTCCGTGGTCCATCCAGTACTTTCCTTATGTGCGATCACAGTTTCTTTGATTGTCGGAGATCTTTATTTATGTTTTTTGTCGTCTTGTTTCTATGCTGAAAGTCATGCTTATTAGAACAGCATTCTAGGGTTTTCTTTGGTTATATTTTTATGCGGGGTTTGTTTTGGACAACAATTTTGCTCCCTGTATCATTGAATAGGGTTTTTTTTCTCCGTTGTTGTTGTGTTTTTATCTCTCAATTTTGACCAGCCACAATCAAAACCTGGTAGAGAACGGAGATGAAATTGGTTGTTTGACTCTGTAGAGCTGGGTAGTGAAATGATCCATATGCTGCTTTATTCCTGTGCCTTAACTTTCGACCTTTTTGTTTTCTATTGACAACTAGATTCATATTATTTTGAAACTATGTATTTGCAGTTTTTTGAAGGTAAGAAATGTTTGCTGAAAGTGGTTTTAGGGTAAGGTTTGCCGAGGCATCGGGGTACACATGCTATATATTTGTATAGCAAATTCCTTTTGTCACCCTAGTGTCACCCACTGTATGTTATTCAGTAATATGTGAGAATTTGGAGATTATGTCTCTGGTGTTTATGGTTTCGTTGCACTTTATACTGCGACTGTCTGGACTTTGGAAGGTCAAGGTTATTTATGGTTTGATTATCATTCGGTAAAAAAATAATACTATGTCTGTACATAAAAGTTTTATTTGTTGTTGCTTGACTTGTCGGTCAAATAATACAATAATTAAAAAATTTGATGCAATCACAAAGTTTTTGTCAAGTAATCTATGTTCCAATTTCTATCAAATGTTTAAGTTCCAATAAAATCTATTGTCAAATGATTGTTTTCGTCTTTTTTTGCAGATGTTCCATCTGATGCCAACTGCCGGAGGAGCTAGTTTTTACGTTCACAATGATATTTTCAGGCTCAACTATGGTTGATAAGAAACAGAGGCTGCGATTTTTTTTTTTAGTGTTGGGTGTTAGAGAATTTTTCATGCCTATGCTTCTATATCTTCAACGGAGAAATGCGTGGAGTTCATTTTATACTCAACTAGAGTGTTTTGGGAATTTCAGAGTCGTATTTTAGTTTAACAGCTACTATCGAATTTAGTTTTTCATTTAACGCGGTTTTATCAGCGGTACAATTATGGATGTGTTGAAAAAATAGATGATTCACATATTGTGCAGTTCATAATAATCTCTAAAGAGGAGCAGGAATGTCTAAAGGTCTACATTGGATGTGGAGGGAAGCTAAAATATAGATCCAGTATTTCAAGGTCATATCAGTAGATCTTGTGAGATTTTGTGGCATTTCTTTACTTTTTTGTGTGTTGTTGGTACTTGAGTGATGGATGTGAAGTTCTGTAAACCATATGTCATTTGTTCGTGAAGGTTATTGTTTCTCTCAATTAGTGCGCTTTTTGGCAATTTTTTTATTGTTTGTTGATCGGTAGGTCGGGTTGTTTGGTTGTCGCAAATGGTTTGTTTTGACCACAAGTTTCGCGCGGCGAGTTATACAAGATCCACATTTTGTTTAGGTACTTGAATATCACACTGAATTGTTCTATTAAACATTCTTTCCTTGTGTTTTCTACATGGTCCAACCAAGTTTTAAATGTAAAACAAGAAAGAAAATTATTAGAAGTTGGTGGGAAGGCAACTTGTGTGTGAAATTTGGTGAATACGACAGCAATATATTCGGTTGGGAAAGAGCAAGAAGTGTGCTTTTTGAAACTGCGGTGTTCCCAAAGTGGCAGAGCAATAAGGAACTACGATTGCTAAACTTTCAAGTCACAAGTCATCTATGTGCATTACTTGGAAAAGTGAATACATCGATTGGGCAGTCGAAAGTAGAATCCCTTACAGGCCTATTGTACTTGCAGTATGATTATATTTTAGGTATTAAAACGACGAAATTCCCATTTTGCGGTCTGATAGGCCGTCAGTGCTGCCAAAAATTCGCCGTTCAAAAATTTGCATGCGAAAGCGAACCTGGTAATTCTGAATTCTTACAAGAAGAAGAGAATCCTGTTCCCTTCCTTTTTAAGAAGTATTTTGGGACGTTCTAGAACGTTTTCCTGATCCTTAATTAGAAGATGATGTCTTTCCTGTCCGTTTTGGAAAAAAAAATTGCACATCTAGGAAGAGTTGTCCTATCTTAAAGGATGGGCTATATTTCTATATCTTTCCCGTCTTATCTAAAAATACTTTGAGCATTCTGGAAGACTTTCCCGTCTTTCCTTGCCACATTTTTTTTCGAATTTTCCTTCTCTTCACCTCACCATAGTCTTTGCATATTAGTAATAAAAAAATCAACATTTGAGAAGATAGCCAGGTCTTGCATGTATTCCTTCCTTGTGCGATAACTTTGGATAACAAAATCTGAACTTACAGATTATAGGTTTTAGGTTTTAGGGCTTTTAAAGCTTTTTGCAGCTTTTTTTTTTCTTTTCCAATGGAAAATCTGAAAGTCACTGCAGAGGAAATTACACCAGAAGTGAAAGTTCTTGATGCTGAAAACGTGGAAAGCTTAGGGTTAGGGTTTTCAGAATCAGAAAATCCTTTATCTAAAAATTCCGAGACTCTCAGACTAGATATTCTAAAGGAAGATGATTCAAACGAATATGATTCGTCTGTATTAAGACAATCAGAAAAGTGGCAATTCAAGAATATTGTCGATTCCATCGGGACTTCTATTGTTGATTCTGACAAGGTTTTGAGTATTTTGAAGGTATTATTATTTTTTGCAACTGCGTAAAGCCTTCAAATATTCCTCATTTTGAAAAAAACTTATTCCAGAAATATATCTTGTTAATACATATCCGGTTTTTTTTTATTTCTTAACCCTGACTTCTTAAAAAGTTACTGTATTTGAGCTAACATTTATCATCTATTCATTTTTTTGTTTACCAAAGGTCAAATTGTACTTCCCGATGCAAAATGCTCGGATTGTGGAATTAATGTTAATGACGCAGTATATATTTTTCAAGGAATAATTTTTGATTTGTAGGTTTATTTCTTGAGTTTCTTTTTGTCCTTAAATATTAAAGCTCCAACTTCCATCCATAATTCAACTATCAATGGTCGGACCTCACACCTGCATTTATTTTTTTAGGATTTATCATGTAATATTCAATGTTAACTAGGCTATGCTAATTCTTTGAGCCTAACTGTTGCATACTGATCTCAACTTTTGAATCAGAAACTTGAAGATATAGCAAATGCTGATATTTCGACAGGCGATCGAGTCAGCAGTATATCTGCTATAATTTCCGAGTTATTGGAGCATGCTCTACTGCCATTGGCTGGGAGTTTATATGAGAAAGAATTGATTTTGCAAGAGCAACTTTCTGTTCTCGATGATCGCGAAAATGAGACTCATCAACTACTAAAAGAGTTAACAAGGGTTCAGACAGAGGTCCAAGAATTGTCGGAGTAAGCCCTTCCACATTCTTTTGCATGGATATCAATGATTAGCCACCATTGATGTTCCATTTCCAATGCTCTTTGTGTAAGCATAGTAACATTTGATTTCTTTGCTTGAATAAGAAAAGTTAAACTTGATTTTTATGATCTTTTCTAATTCAAGGAGCTTTCTCTTTCCTTGTTTTCCTGTGATTATGATTAAGGTGTATTCACAACAAGTTAATATTCAATAAACAATTTTAGACAGCATCGTCTGTTGCTCAGATAACTCATCGAGTTGTACCTCTTTGTTGCATTTTTTTTTTCTCTTGTTTCTTTCTCTCACATTTCCATCTTTTCTTTTTATAGGAACTTATTCACAGAAAGACTTCAGAAAGAGCAACAACGAGAAAAAGTCTTGGCCGATCGAAATCGTCAGCAAATTTTTTTTTTGGACGGTGTCGAGGAGAGTCTTAATTTCATTTTAAGGAAATTCCAGGAACACCGTCGTAAAATGAAAGGAACCATCATCCAAACGGAGGTACAATTGTTAGAAACTATCTATGAAGCGGAGGAAAATTTAACAGAAGATGAAAAGAACCAAGAGGCAACGCTGAAATTAGAACAAGAACGTTGTGAAATGCAACGAACTAACGGATTAGAAGAGGGAAAAAAGGAGGCAGCGAAAATGGTTCGCACTGAGTTAAGTGGGGACTCTTCTGTGATATACAGGAGGATGAGTCTGGTGGATACTCTTAAAAATGTGTTTATTAGAGAGTTAGATGACAGTTTTAGGATGATCCAAGGGACACCGGACATTTTCGCATTTGTTTCTCTGGTTCCATTGGCTTTTCGATTCTATTCCCGCCTTTCGTGGCGTCTCCTTGGATTCCTTTTTTTTTGTTAACTTGTCAATCGTTAGAAAAGAACAGGTAAGGGTGTAATCCGATTAAATGTTAACCAGAGGTGAGAATTGAATCTCGTACTAATCTTGTACTTTATTGCAATCTACCACCGAGGACAGGTGTGGAAAGATAAAAAACTCAAAAGTTTTTGCAGAAAATAGATGAGGGCATAGAAAGTTAGGCCTGTATACTTTTTGGCTCTTGGTAGAGTGGAATTAAGGTCTATTGCTCAACATTATCTTTTTTTTAAATGTTCTTGTTTAAAAGAGAGAGAGAGAGAGAGAGAGAGAGAGAGAGAGA
>JBBHKE010001223.1:63711-78711 GCA_037447655.1 Zygnema cylindricum
AAGAAGGTAGCGGACCTAAGGACTTTTGTGATCTATATCGTGACGGAAACCCGGATAGGAAGAAGAAGAATGAGTTAGGGGAGAGAGGGTACAGAGATCCCTGGAGGATACCAAGCTCAACAAGCTCAACAGGAAATTAAGAAGAAGAAGGATAGGCCCAAAGGCAGTGCTATATCTAGTGTTTTCAGGAATCCAGGCGATGGAAGAAATCTAATGGAAGGGGGGTTTGGGAAGGCAGACTTGACTTAGGATAAATTTAGACAAATAAAGCAAAATGGTCTAAAGCCTGATATGATGAATCGCGATTCTGCGTCTGGCGTTAAATGGTTACAAGACAGTGACGAAAGAAGATAAGTCCTTGCCTCGTGACCTTCAATACATTAATAGATGCTTTGGGAAAAGCAAGTATGATGGAGGAGGCCCACTGTTGTTTGAAATAATTGAGAGAGGAGGGTTGAGACTCAACGGAGTAACCTTTAGCGCAGTGATAGGTTTATTGGGAAAAGATGATTTGTTGCATGTGATTCAAGAAATAGAGAAATTAGAGTCCAAACCCGACAAGAAAAACTTTAGTTACTTAAAAGTTTGGCTTGAAAGCAGTGATGATATATATAAGGCCTTGCCAGGCAGGTTTCGAAAGGCTTTGGACTTGTATTGAGGGATAAGGCAACTCGGCTTGTTCCCCGATCCCCTAATATTTGTCCTCGGGATGGATGATAGAAGAAGTTTGGAATTTGTTTGAGGAGAAGGTCCTCAAGAAGGCAGGGCTGATAGAAGAAGCTTTGAATCTGTTTGAGGAGATGAATGAAGCAGGTATGAAGTTTGAGTTGGTGACTTTCAACGTAACCATTGATATGTTGGAGAAGACACGTCTTGTAGATAAGGCGTCACGTTATTTCAATTCGTTGAAGAGGACTGAACTAAAGTTCGGTGAAGATACTTACCGAGTTTTTGTCCAAAATTTGATGCTGGCTGGGATATCTAAGGAGGCTTTG
Organism: Zygnema cylindricum; assembly: GCA_037447655.1. Lineage (NCBI taxonomy): Eukaryota > Viridiplantae > Streptophyta > Zygnematophyceae > Zygnematales > Zygnemataceae > Zygnema > Zygnema cylindricum. The sequence goes on from JBBHKE010001223.1 coordinate 64,707, forward strand.
AACTTGTTGGAAGAAACGGAAAAGCTCGGGTTGTCCATTACGCTCAGGAAGAAATAATTTCCCTATGAAGGCTTCCATTGTTTCAAATATTATCACTTAGATTAGTCTTTGAAGATACGTAAGGAGAGGGTGAAATTAACTTAGTTGCATTCAACTAGCTTATCGACGTATTGTGACGTCACGGACATATTGATGAGGCTTTGGTCGTGGATGAGCGGATAGTTGAAGCTGGGTTGATTTTCTCGATTTGGTAATTGTATTTGGATCAGTGTATTTTTCTCGAGTCTTGATTGTACATGTATAGGTTTGGTAAATCTTAAGTACTGAAGTATTCTTGCCATAAACTCAAGTTTTCAGTAGGTTTTTGTCTATTTGGAAGTTGTAGAAGTTTGAGGAGGATAGCTGGAAGGTATATGATTAGTGTTCATGTTCAAAACTTGTAGAAATAAAAGAAATTCCCATTAGAATGAGATTACAAATGGCCCATAGAGTGTTGGATTTGCGTATTATGATTCAACTTTGTCTAATTTGACTTTTTGTTATCCGGATAGTGGGTTGTTGTAAAAGATCGACTTTTGAGTATTCGTTGCAGTTTTTAAATAACTAAATTTTTAAATTGGAGATATTTAAATCGCAAATATCTAAGTCATAAACAACTAATTTTGTAAACAATAAAATAGTACCCAACCAAATGACAACAATTTGGAATTCAAGAATTTTTTGGAATAATGATCATACGCTAAAGTTTCAAATTCTTAAAATTTTGATAAATGTTGCTTTTCTACTTTTTTTAATAAGTTGTTTAACCTCTCCTTCCATTCCTTCTCTCCTTCCCTTTTCCCTTCCCCTTTTCCTTCTCTTTTCTCTTCCCTTAATCTGTTGAATCGAAACAAAAAGGCATGGAAAGGAAACATGGTAAAAAAAAGGGACGTTTTTTTTGAGAGAAAAAAAGGCATTGACCTTTGTTTTTCCTCGGGTCTACTGAATTGGCATCGGAATCGAGAGTGTTGCACAATTTATGTGTTTGGGTACATGGTAATATTTAAAAATCAAGATATATATAAAAGAATATTCTGCAAGGCAACTTATTCTTTGATGTTTTCAATCCAAGACTAAAACTCTGGGTTTTCATTTAAAACTGCTTAGCATAGAGGCAAATTATTTATTCATTTATTTTTCACTTTTTCCCCAAACACTTTTTTTGTAGCTTAGCGCAATAATTATGCATAATAGTTTTCCAATTTTTCAGGCAAATGGAGTTAAAACGTTTTAATTTCATCTTGAAACTTTAGAGTATGTAATCCACCTTCTAGCCAATTTCAAAGGCTCAAGAGAATACTCGAAAAAATGGTTGACTGATTGTTGGTTATAATTTTCTGAATGTTTTCACTCAAATCTCAAGTCACCCTCTTTATAAACTTAATTGTAGTTTAACAGGGTGGACTAAAGAAAGTTTAGGAACAGCTAATTCTTTATATGAAATGTTGCCTTAACGAAAGATACAAAAATGACAACGAGACACTACTTGCCGCTTTCATAGACTATAATGTACACTACAACACTTCTAAATATTCACCTACACTTTTACCATCTGAATAAATTTCGAACTAAAAATATTCACATCGCTCGGTACTCGGTTTAACTGCTTGTCTTTTTCTCGAAATTTCCTTAACATTCTAAAACCTAACCGAAAATATATTCTCCTTGTCAACCTTTAAAAAAAAAAAAAAGAGGACATTGTGGTCGTTTGATACTACTATCTTTGATAGATGCTCAAAAAATCATGCAAGTTTTACTTGGGATGTACTAAAAAAAATCTACAGTCTTTTGCCTAAATCATTAAACAATTTGTGAAACCAAGAGTTTTTTTAATTCTTTTTCTTTCCATAAGACAAAAATGGGTCTTGGACTAAAGTGAGTACGTCAGGTCGTTCTCGTTGATCATATGTCAAACAACGTTTAATAAATTCCTGCATAATCATGAAGTGTAAATTTCAAAAAAAGTAAATCAGTTTTTTTGGAAAAAAGCCTCGTGGTTGATTTGAAAAAAATATTGGTATAATATGCGAGCATTTACAGTTAAACCACCATTTTTTTTCTTCGCTAAAAAGTCTCCAATATTCTCCTCTGATGTTATTGTAATTTAGTGCTACATTTTTGCCTCGTAGCGAAGATTGACAGTACAGTTATTTGGGTATCCCATCGTGACACTATAAAAGCCTCATATTATTTTAGCCACATTTCTTGAATGGTGTGAAAACTGTAGACTCCTGGTGTTTCCATTTTCGCATCTCTAATTATTGACCGCAGAATCGTTGTTAAGTTTCACAATATTTACTGAACTAGTTTTTGAAAAACTGTAAAGGATGTTTACATGCCTAGGAATGCGATTTTAAAGTCAAAACTACAGCGACCATGTATATGGCGTCTTCCCACATTGAAAAAAAAAATGCAAAAACTGCCTTTCCAAAAAGTGACCCTAAGAGTTTTTTTTTTCCTTTTCTTGTTCACGTTGCCAGGCGGGCTAGGTTTTAAAATAATATATACTGAATGGTTTTCTTTTAAGGACCGCAGATGCCAGTTAATTCTAATTCTGATCACGCACGATAGATATAGGAAACATAATTTGCAAATGGAAGATACAATTCCCGTTGGTTTACTCTGTTCGCACGTGTCATTATTGAACTTTAGCTTTTTGTTCTGTTGTTAGGACATTAAGGTTATGAAAACGACATACATAAATACCACAAAAAGACAAACCTAGAACAGCGTAACAAAAAGCTTTTGTTCTGGTAGAGCTTCTTCCTTTAAAGTGACGTTTCATTGTAACATAAAGCTTCTATTACCCTCCTGTCGGGACGTAAAAGTAACGACATACGGCATAGCATACCACATACGACATATGGCAATATGTCATACTTGAAGTCCTTCGTATGGCAGCATATTTTGCCGATATCTCGCTTTAGGACAAAAAAAAGGGGCAAATCTGTGTGCATCGGGACGTGCTCTAACAGTCAAAACGTTTCTACATCTTTTGACAAGATTTGACTAAGTTTGACCTAAATGTACCTTGATCTTAGAAAAGTCCAAAAACACAAACAAACCACGATTCTACTTAAAAAAAAAAAAAAAAAACAATACGGAACGTACATGATCATGCAAAGTTAAAAAGAATAAAAAAAAACAAGAACAATCATACAACAGAAACAAAAAAAGGAAAAAACTGAACGTACTTTAGCTTCGTGAGAAATCACCGGTCTGGGGGGGAATGTGACGGTTGTCGCTTTCATAATCGTATCTTCGCGAAGTATTCGTTCTTGACTTTGTCCTTCACCAAAAGGTCTTTTCCCGTACAACATTTGAAAAAGGAGGACTCCCACTGACCACACATCCACCTGTTTTGTTGATTTTTTCATATTATTAGAAAAGCTTCAACAACAAAAAAAGCCTAAAACACAATAATGGCTATTATTAAAAGTATAATTTATCCTACAAAAAAGGGAGGCAAAGGTCATACTAATGTTTAGAAAAAAACAAAAGAAAAGTAAAAGAAAAAAGCGTTTAAATTCTCACCTTTGACGAAATAAGAGGCGTTTTTTGAACTTCGAAACATTCTGGTGGCAAATACCTAAAAAAAAAACCGATCCATTCCACCCAAAAAGAAAGCAATAAAAATCAATAAAGAACCAGTCAATAGAAATAAAAATAAAAAAACAATTTAAATCGAACAAGTGGAGATGGAAAAGATAGAAACAAAAACGAAAATATGACCTCAAGAACATCTTTTAGAGTGGATTGTCCACATTTATACTTTTTCACCCAATCGAACAGTACACCGTGTATCGCTATTAGTGTTTATATTTTTTTTGCCACTTAAAACATCTTTTTTCCGTACACACTTTGTTGGATTATGGATCTAAGGGTTGCGATAGAAAGCCAAGATTCTGACCTCCCGATCGGCTGTCTCCATGTGAAAATAGGACAAGTGTGTACGTAGAAGATATGGTTTAAGTGGTGAAAAAATTATTAACACTAATAGCGATACACGGTGTAGTTAACAAATTTTCAGGGTTCTCTTCACATTTTTTAGCATCTTGTAGAATTTCCTAAATTAGGGTTTTTTAGGGTTTGCATTTTCTTGTGTACATTTACAAAGTCCCTAGTAGTTTTTTTTTTTTTTAGCATTCATATAAGGTCCTTTTCCTAACATTCTTAGCGTTTATTTCTAGAGTTTATATGGCTCTTTTCCGAGTGCTTTTACAGTTTCTTTGTTTTTAGTGTTTATAAGATTCTTTTTCTAGTATTTGTAACCACTTTTTTTAACATTTATTAATAACCTTTTAGGTTTTAAAGGGCCTTACCAATAGGTTCCCGCCCCTTGAGATGTCAATTCCATTCCTAAACTTCCCATTTCTTGATCCATCACTTTACTTAACCCAAAATCTGTAATTTTAACCTCTCCTTCTCCAGAAAATAGTATATTCGCGGGTTTTAAATCGTAATGAATAATTCGATGTTCGGATCGATTTAAATACGCCAATCCCGACATTATTTGGTAAATAATATTTCGAGATTCTTTTTCGGAGAGGATCGATGTTGACTTTAAAAAAGCATCCAAATCTTTACCTGGATCAAAAAAAAAAAAGGTTTTCTCGACGTTTTAGATTAAAAGTTAGGCATACAAACTATTGTATTAACATTGACATTAACATTTAGCATTTAACAATTAACAATTCGCATTTAGCATTTCACAAATACCATTTAGCAATTAACATTCAACAATTAACAATCATTTAACAATTCACATTCCACATTTCACATTTAACATTTAACACTCTTACTATTAATAATTAAAATTGACATCGGATACAAAAATTAACAAAATCAAAGAAACTTGAAAAAAAATGGAAAAACACACCCACCTTCACAAAAATCGAGAACAGTCGCAAAAGTATTTGTATCAATTTGAGGCGGTCCCGCGTCGGCATACCACATGAGGACGTAAGAGTTTTATGGTGTATATCTCTCACAGCATGTCTCACACAACTTTTCTCTCCAAGAAAGAACTGATGAAGTTTACGCCTCCCATCTTATTCTGCCAAACTAGCCTGGCACAAAACACCAATTGGATCAACTCAAATATGTGTTTTAAACGTCTAAATATAGTAGATTACTATTAGTAATAATATTATTAGTAATAATATTAATGTATTATAAGTAATAATATTTTCAAGAACAGATCAGTTTGCGGGATCAATTTTGGGAGGGGAGGAGAAGGTGGAGTTGAGGGAGGGAGGGAGGGAGGGAGGGAGGGAGGGAGGGAGGGAATTATCGTAATTAGAGTCGATCATGGACATAAGTTAAAATGCATGTAAGTCTTTCATATGTGGCTATTTTAGGATTTTTTTTTGTATTTCAGGCATAGATTTCATTATCTGAAAACTAAACTGTGTTTTTTTGTTTTCCCGTTTAATAAACCATTAAACAGGCTCAATTAGACAGTAATTTCGGTGAAAAATGCTTTATTTTTATCCCCTGCTTTCTGATTAAATAGGAATTCAAAAAAAAAAATGAAAAATGTTGAAAACAAACCTTAAATACTTCTGAAAAACCTCCTTTCCCCAAAAGGTTAAGCAAAGCATAACGATTATCGAGAATCGCAAAATGGTTAAAACGAGAAGAATCCTCGTCTCGAATTCGTTTCATTTCTCGAATGTGTGTCGATTTTTCTGTTTCATAACGTTCACGTTCTCGTAAAACTGCCTCCTCTTCCTATAAATTTTAAGAAAAAGAAAAGAAGGAAAAAAAAAAGAAAAAAAAAGAAAAGAAAAGAAATCGGTTCATGAATTCGTGTAAGTGGCTCCTCTCCCAATAAAATTTACAAAAAAAGGGAAACAGAAAGAAGAAAAGAACGAGAAATAAAGTAGAGAAGAAAGAAAAGAAAAGAAAGAAACGAAAAGAAAGTAAGTTCTCTCCAATAAATCCATAATTTTTGCTTCTAAAAAGTCTTTCCAACAATGGAAAGAAAAAGAGAGGGGAGAGGGGAGAGGAGAGGGAAGAGGGGGCAGTATTGGAAAGTGAGAGTTCCAGCCGCGATAGTTTCCCGAGTAAAGTGAAACTGAATGTCTATGTGCTTGGTTCGTCGGTGATGAACCGGGTTACTCATTAGAGCGAGGGCACCTTGGGAGTCACAGAATATCTGAGTGGGGGAAGTCTGAGGGAATTGAAGATTTGCAAGGAGAGATCGGAGCCAGAGTGCTTCCTTGGCAGCATGCGTAGCTGCCATATATTCAGCCTCAGTTGAGGACAAAGCAACGGTGGGTTGCTTTTTGGAAGCCCAGGAAACAAGAGCTCCTCCGAGTGAGAAGCAAACACCAGAGGTGGAGCGGCGGGTGTCAAGGTCTCCCCCCCAGTCCGCATCGCAAAAGCCAATGAGGATAGGAGAGTCGCCACCGGAGAAGGTAAGGCGGAGGGACTTGGTGCCTTGCAGATAGCGGAGGACGCGCTTAGCCGCCAGGAGGTGCTCAGGGGTTGGGTTAGAAACAAATTGACTCAGCTGCCCGACCGCTACAGCAATGTCTGGCCGAGTGCCAGTCATTGCATACATGAGACTGCCGACAATGGATCTATATAAGTCATGAATGTCTCCGTGGACAGGCCCACCGGAGTTTGCAAAGAGTTTGGTATTGGCATCTAGTGGAGTGGAGACAGGAGTGCACTGGGACATGGAGAACCTCTCTAAGACCTCAGAGATATACTTTTCCTGAGAGAGGTAGAGGGTTTTGGCTGGACGGTCACGGGAGACTAAAATGCCAAGGCAATACTCTAATTCCCCTAAATCTGTCATGGCAAAATGCGAATTTAGCATGGCTTTTACTTGCAGAATTGCAGACAGAGAGGGACTAGAGAGGACAAGGTCATCGACGTAAATGATGATGATTAAAAGGGAGTCGTTTTTACCTTTGAAAAAGATTCCAAAGTCTGCTGCAAGTTTACAGAAGCCCTCACGGATGAGAATGGCTTCAAGGTGTTCACTCCAAACGCGGGGAGCCTGCTTCAAGCCGTAAAGGGATTTGAGGAGACGACAGACGAGGTGCTCAGTGCCTGGGGTAATATAACCTTCGGGTTGTCGGACAAATATTTCTTCCTTGAGAGCATCGTAGAGGAACGCCGTCTGTACATCCATCTGATGTACGTGCCAGTCTTGAGAGGCGGCGAGGGAGAGGAGAATGCGGATGGAGGCGAATTTTGCGACAGGTGCGTAAGTCTCGATGAAGTCGAGGCCTTCTTTTTGAAGGAAGCCTTTAGCAACAAATCTGGCCTTGAACTTATCTAGAGTGCCGTCAGATTTGGTTTTGACTCTAAACACCCATTTAGAGCCTATGACCTTGCGATTCGTAGGGAGTGGTGTAAGCTCCCAAGTTCCATTTATGTGGAGGGAGGCGAATTCGGCATCCGTGGCCGTTTTCCATTGTGCGGCATTGGGACCGGCCATGGCAGCAGCGAAGGAGGAAGGTACATTGAAAGTAGCGATGTTAGCGACGCCATGGGCTGCGTGCCGGGCTTCAATTCGGGCACTTTTCCGGAGGACAGAGGGCTGAATGGGCAGAGGTGCCTCCGGAAGTGCACGCGGAATGAGGTAAGGAGGTGCTGTTAGACTAATGGGTGAGAGAGAGTAAGGATCTGAGAGGGTTCGTTGGGGAGGTAAGCAACTAGGTGAGAGGGAAGGTGTCGAGGTGGTTCGGGCAAGGGCAGAGGAGGGAAGAGCTAGATTGGGGGCAGTGGCGGTGGGGATGGAGAGATTTATGGGAGGAAGGACGGAAATGGGAGCTGATGTGGGAGGGAAGATGTGGGTGAGAGAGGGAGGAGAGGGAGGGGAAGGGTAAAGGAGCTTGTTGAGAAGTGGAGTCTCATCAAACGTGACGTCACGGCTAAGTTTTACTTGGCGTTCTTGAACGAGCCAGATTCGGTACGCCTTGGATTAGGACGAATAGCCGACCAAATAGCCGAGTTTCGCGTGGCTACTCTATTTGCCGCTTGGTGTAAGATCTTTGATCCAAGCGACGCTACCGAATATTCGGAGGTGTTCAACATTTGGTTTGGTTCCAGTCCAAGCCTCGTGAGGTGTGAGGTTCGGCAGACTAGAGGTTGGACAGAGATTTCGTAAGTAGTTTGCCGTAGTCATGGATTCTCCCCAAAAAATGGTTGGGAGTCCAGCGAAGTGCAACATGGAACGCGCCATGTTGATAACAATACAGTTGTACCGTTCGGCGACGCCATTTTGTTGTGGCGTATGCGGCGTTGTCATTTGGTGGGAGATTCCATGTACGGCAAGAAAAGCGGCAAATTCTTTGGAGCAGAACTCTTCGCCGTTGTCAGTTCGTAAAGTTTTGATTCGGGAATCGTGAAAATTTTCAACTTTGGCTTTAAAAAGTTTGAAAGTAGCAAACGTGTCAGAATTTTCGTCGAATCAGGTAGATGTGACAGTAACGAGTTGCGTCATCTATAAAGGTGACGAAGTATTGAGAGCCGTTATGGCCGGAGACCGACATCGGTCCACATAGGTCAGAATGGATCAGGTCAAGTGGTCCGTTGGATTTGGACGTACTTGAAGGAAACGACGGTCGAGGGAATTTTCCTTCGACACAACCGGAGCAAAAAGGTAGTTTTTGATTGACCAAAGGTTCCAGTCCTATTAGAAGACCTTTGGTTAAATTATGAAGACTGGAACCGGATAGGTGGCCAAATCGCATGTGCCACTTGGAGAAGGTAATATTTGATGAAGATATCGCAATATTGGCCGATCCAATGGGCGAAAAGGACGACAGGATGTAGATATCGCCTTTTTTAACGCCAAATCCAACCGCAGTTTTTGTTGGGGAAAAAAAACTGACGCTAGTGGAAGAAAAAACAGCCGTCGCTCCTTGCTTCAAGGCCGCGCCGACGGAAAAAAGATTTTTTCGTAAAGCAGGTACAAAAAGTGCGTCTGAGAGAATGATGTTGGTTTTGTGGTTGGAGTCGCAAGGATTGACAGTACGACCGATGTGAGTGGCCGTAAGAGTACTATTGTTGCCAAGTACGATTGGCATTGGTGGAGAGATTGGAGACAAGGAGGAGAACCAATCAGCGCGAGATGACAAGTGGTGAGAAGCTCTCGAATCAACGATCCAAGTGGATTCAGAGATGGATGCTGGTGATGCCGTGGAGGACAATGCGAATCCATAATCAGACTGGGTCATAGATGGCGGCGTATGAGCGACGTCAACCGTCGGATGAGGCACGGTAGAGTGTCCAGATGGAGTCGTAGAATAAAGTGGAGCGTATCTAGCAATTTGCGGTGAGTGACCGTACGGATATGGTTGGGATAGGACGAAAGGATTGGTTGAGGAGAATTCCGTATTTCCGAATGAAACAAGACTTTCAGCCGATGAAGCTTGACCATGGTATGAACCACGTCCTCCAAAATGACTTCGTCCACCCGTACGGCCAGATCCACCTTGTCGGTCTTGTTTGCGTTTCAGTGCTGGGCACACATCGATGATGTGATCCAACGCGCGACAATAGCGACAGGCGGTGGATGAAGATTTTGACGGCCTAGGATTCGGAGAAAAGCTGGCCAAGGCGACTCCAGAGTTGATTTGAAATGACTGTTTCATCTCCTTGTGGACAAGCCGAGCTGTCAGGGTCGGAATAGTCAAAGGAATCGGTGAGTTGTCCAGGGAGGAAATGAGAGAGGAATAATGATCTGGTAATCCTCCCAAGATTGCTGAAATAAGATCTTCGTCAAAGATCGGTGATTTGATACTTTTGAGTTGTCCAGCGAGCGACTTAATTTGCTGGACATAAGTTTGAATGGAATCAGTAGGCAGCTTTCGATAAGTGTTGAGCTGCCGTTTAAGGAAGAGTTTGTTCGACCAAGACTGATTCTCATATGCGGAGGTCAATAATATCCACGCATTGTGAGCGGAGACTGCATCGCGAATGAAGTCAATTTGAGAGGGCTCAAGAGCTAGGACCAGCCGGGAGTGGGCTTCGTCGTTTTTAGCGAGCCAGATTGTTTTGGCTGCAGCGTCAGTCGGTTCAGGTTCACTGCCGCTAATGATTGACCAAAGTTTTCACGACGAAAAAGGTGCTCAATCTGATACTTCCAACTGTAAAAATCTGTCCCATTAAATTTGGCAACGGAATTGGCGTTGCCAGGCCCATAACCTATTACAGATGAAGTCATGATGACAAATAGAGTGGAAGGAAAGGGGACAGAAAAGTTTTGTCTTTTATAAAATTAAAAACTGATACAAAACAAGAAGAAAGGAAAAGCTAAATAGAGAAAATATCTCGAGAGTGACCTCTCGAGAACTACGTGTACTTTCCTATTCTGAAGAGGCACTTGACCTTTCGGCCAAGAACCACGGTCAAGATTTATAAACAGATCTTGACCAGAATCTTATCACGTAGAAACCTGTTGACTGTAGAACACAGAAAGACTGAATTATAGCAATCCTAGATACTAGGACAGACTACAGAATTCTAAATACCGAAATCCTAGAAAACAGAATTCAGAATTTCGATATTAAAAACAATGTCAGAAAATTAGATTCTATCAAAGACTATATTTCTAACAAGAGAGAGGAGAGAGAGGAGAGGGGAGAGGGGAGAGAGAGGGGAGAGAGGGGGGAGAGAGAGAGAGAGAGAAGGGCAGGAAAGGAAAGGAGGGAAAAGGAGGGAGAAGAAAATCACCCTCTTTAGTCCTATAAGTCGAGCTTTATACATCTCCTCTGTCGCGAGACTCTCCTCCTCCGACTTCAAAATAGATGCCTCTCCCTCTCCACTCTCTGACCGATCTGAAAAAATATAAGGGAGTCAAGATATATTTTATTTTTTCTGTTGTTTTGATTTTTTTCCTATTTTTTATATCAATTCATGTGAAATCGTTTCAACATTGAACATAAGAAAAATTAGACATTTAAATTTCAACATTTTCACAATAGATATACACATATATACAAACACGCACACTCACACACACACACACATACACACAGACATACACACACACATTCACACACACACACACACACATATACACAGCAAAAAACCAAAAAAGAAAAAAGACATTATTCATCAAAACCACGACATAAAAATAGCATAGAAAAACGTTTTTTTCTGTTTTTACCAGATTGCTGTTTTTTAGACATTTTTCTCTTTCTTTCCAATGCCTCCTTTTGTTGCATTACCGCAGTCTGCAAAATTATCAAAAAAACCTTGAATTTATAACAATTTTTGGGGTTTTTTAGAGTTTTCTGCGGTATTGAGAGTTTTGAATGTTTTTTAAGCTTCGAAATCGTCTAAAAAACAAATCCCTAAAAAATTCTGAAAATTCCGTACAAAAATTGGAACAAAATCTGAAAAAATAAACTAAAACAAGTCCACATTTTTTTTTTACAAAAATTACAAAAGAAGATGCACAATTTCATGAAATACGAAAAACGCCCAGAAAACTTAAAAACTAAAAAATTGAAGACCACGAAACCCTAAAAATAAAAAATGACCTTAAAATGAGCCAAAAACTTGACGCTGAAAAAATGAAAAAAAGAACAAGAAAGATAAGAAAAGTAGATGAAGAAAAAAAAAACAAAAAAGAAAAAAACGCACAAGTCGATTTTGAATATCCTTGTATACTTGTCCTTCCTCCCAAACTTCCGAAAGCATGGTCCCCGCCCTATTCCCCGACCAAAATTCACCATATTTAGTGTGGATCTCATCAATTACAATGGAATAACTAATAAGTAATCAATAAAGGAACATACTTTAGTGAGGAATTCACCAACTACAATCGAACATCTAACAAGTAAATAGCAAAGGAACATAATTTAGCGTAGAATTCAATGATAATAATGGATAACTAGTAATAAGAAAAAATGAAGAAACATTATTTAATGTGGATCAAAATAAAATTCCCGGAAGGACATCAGTGTGGATTATCGTCCCACTTACGTCCATTTCTAAATTGTTTTCCCCAAACATTTGAATAGTATTGAATAACATTATTAACAACAATAGAGATAAAGAACTCTAAACAAACATCAAGGCAACAAAAAAAAGAACAATGATGATAAGAAAAAACCTTTTTGCAACTGTCCTTGAAGAAAATATAAAGAGTGATAAAAAAAAGAGATGTAAAAATGGCATAAAAAAAGTGCGATAGTGCCATTAACAGGGGGTAAATAATAATAATAAAAAAGGGAGCTGATCCCAGCGCTCCCACATTTCCAAAAAGTAATGAAGAAAGTAATATAAAAAAGTGCTAAAAACAAAATAAGCAGGGGGATCTGACCTCATAACTCCGACATTTCCGAGACGAATCGAATTTTGTTGGAGTCGAATTCTTGCTTCGCTTCTTTCACCTTTTGCGGCCAAAATCAGTACTTCAGAAACCATTCGAACTCTCTGAAAAAAAAGTAAAAAAGAAACCATTCATGCTCTCTTAAAATAGCTTAACAAACTGAAGACATGACTAAACTATTTTACCGGAGAGCAATCACAACAAAGTAGAGAAAAAATGGACACAAAGAAATCGAAATTGATTGAGTTAAAATCAAAATGAAATAGAATTTTGAAAAAACAAACATTAAAAGCTGATTTTAGAAAAAGCCAAACATAAATGAAAATCGATGTCAAACATCCAACAACAAAGATGGAAAACCAAACATAAGACACTCCTTATTAAAATATAAACATTGAGAAATTTCACTTAATTTTTTAAAAACTTACCAGCCCCAAATAAGACTTACCCATATAGAACTCAGTTGCTTAGGGTTTTTTCATAATTTCCAGGCTTTATCAGATTTTATCAGGCTTTCTTTTGTATTATTTCGAGAGAGAGAGACAGAGAGGCAGAGGAAGTCGGAGTGGGAAAGGTCGAGCTAAGGGGAGAGGAGAGAGATAAATTAACTTCCTGGCACTCACCTGCTGTTCTCGATTACTTTCTCTCTTCTTAATTTCTTCAATATCCTGCCAATCCTCCAAAAGACCAAAACAATTTAATTTCAAAAAGTAATATCAACCTGAAAAATACCGTAATCCCTTTCCCTTAATTTCCCTTTTGGCAAACAGAAAAACAAAGGAACATATGCATATAAAATTGTGGCAAATCGTCGGTAAAAATATTCCGGAAAACATATTCGCTCTTCCCGTTACTCACTCTTTTCTCCCTTGTCTTGTTCTCTTCTTCTCCCTCTCTGTCTTGCCTTCTTCTTCTTCTCTCCCATCTCTCTCACTCTCTCCTTCACCCATTGTCCTTGCACGCAACCTCTTTTCTGCTCTCCTTCCCTTATCCCCCGTTACCCATATCATCCTTTCCTTCTTATTCCTCGTCTTATCCTCGTTACCTGACCTCTCCCTCCCTTCCGTTCCTCTCTTCTCCCTCCATTTGTCCTCTCTACATTCTCATTTGCAGCAACCTTCTGTTGCCACTCGTTCCTTCCCCTCTCTGCCCCCCCTCTCTCTCTCCCTCCCTTTCTCCCTCTCTCTCTCTCTCCCTCCCTCTCCTCTCCTTTTCCATCGCATACCTTCCTTTCTGCAGCTACCCTCTCTGCCCCCATCTGTCTTTGTCTCTCTCCCTTTCCTTCCATCTCTTACCTTCACTTTTGAAGCTACTCTTTCTGCTGCCTCTCTCTTCACTTCCTCCATAGCTGCCTCCAATTTCTTCAAATTTTCCTTCATATTCTCCAATTCTTCCTGAGTATATTTTAATAATAAGTGCAAAAAAAAATCGAAAAGGGAAAAGAACAAAAAGAAACGAAAGGAAAAAGGGAGAAAAAAGGGAATACTGAGTTAAAAGATGTTGGCCCGTATTTTATTTTCATGAACTTCCTCTAATATTTGTTCTTAACAATCAGTCCACATTCATTGTTCAAAATTAAGTTTGATAACATTTTGTCCTCATTTTCCTTAGAAAAACAAAATAAACAATACGAAGCAAAATTTCATATAACTTTTTAGTGTG
>JBBHKE010001223.1:81211-84925 GCA_037447655.1 Zygnema cylindricum
TCCAAGATCTGAAACCTGAAAAAAGAAAAGGAACAAAATGAGGGTAAGAAAAACAAGTGTTCCGACACATTTTGTAATTTTTTTTTTTCTGAAAATGGAGAAAAATCCAAAAAAGAAAAGAACAACAAAAAAAATGCCAAACTAAAAAGAAATAGTCGCACTTTTTCAAAATAAGTGCTAATGTCACCGATTTTTCGTCCGTTACTGCCACTTGTCGCTCCTCCATTGGTTGATACCAGAGGAGATTTTCTTCCGGGGGTAGAGTGAGAGAGAGCTTGTCTTTTGGACCTCCTGGGAAGGACTACCCCTCCGCTCCCTCCACCCCCCAACTGTCCTTTTCCTTTGGCGAGAGAGTCAGAATGCCCAGAATGCCCAGAATGGCTGCGATGAGACTCAGGTTCCTGTGGGGGGAGGGGAGGAAGAGAGAGGAGGAGAGGGTGGAAAATAATGTGCCCAGGAGGATGAGAAAGTGTGGAGGGGAGAGAGAGGTGGAGAGGGAGAGGGAGAAATGTGGGAGAGGGAGAGAAAGTGTGGTGGAGAGAGAGAGAAGAGGTGCAGAGAGGGTGGGAGAGAGTGTAGGGAAGAGAGGGAGAGGCGGAGAGGAGGTATAGTTAGCGAGAAATGAAATTGAGGCGTCATATTGTACCAAGGTGGAGGAGGTCCGTGGCGACCCTAAGAAGGAGTAATAAATGCTGCAGTCGTGTGTCCAAAAGAGAGTGTGGCGGAGAGAGAGGGAGGGAAGAAGAGAAAGGGGTGGAAACAGATAAATGGGAGGAGGAAATGGGGGAGGGAAGAGAGAGAGGACAGAGGAAAAAAAGAGAGAGAAGAGAAAGGTGTTCATGGCGTAAAAGAGAGAGAGAGAGAGAGAGAGAGAGAGAGAGAGAGAGGGGGGAGAGAGGGAGAGAGGGAGAGAGGGAGAGAGAGGGAGAGAGAGGGAGAGAGAGGGAGAGAGAGGGAGAGGGAGAAAGGGAGAGAGAGGGAGAGAGAGAGAGAGAGAGAGAGAGATGAAACTTTAGTTACATTGCATCTCTCGGTCTATATTTACTTACTCGAAATCAACTCCATCCACACTACTTCTGAAAAAGTTTGCCAAAAGGTTTAGACAGGATAGGACAAAGGCGAATTTACCGTCACATTTTGAAAAGTTTCGTCTTCTTCCCCTACATCGTCTTTTTTGCGTTTTCGTGGATTTGGTAAAATTGAGAATTGATCCACGCCCTGTAAGGAGAGAGGGAGAGGGAGAGGGAGAGGGAGAGGGAGAGGGAGAGAGGGAGAGGAGAGGGAGAGGGAGAGGGGGGGGGAGGGGGGGGAGGGAGGAGGGGGGGGAAAGGGAGAAGGAGAGGGAGAGGGAGAGGGTTAGGTTGTTTTCTGTAGCCTAAGGTACTTTATTTAGGTTTTTGAGGGTTTCCTTAGGATCCCAATTTCTCTTCCAAACCCTAAAATTTTGAAACTTTCAACCCAGTCTTTATGACTGACTGACAGAGACAGAAATATGTACCAGAAAAAAAAAAAAAAAAACTACGAAAGCAAAACTCAGAGTGAAATGACTTTCTGAAAATGGTGTACAAAAAAAATCAACTCATACTGAAAATAAATAAATAACAATAATAAAAAGGAAAATAAGAAGACCTACAAGTCGCCCACCTCATTGTCAGAATCAGATAACGAAATCGATTTGTCTGTTTCTTCAAATGCTGGCTGACGTGGCATTGTCCCATTGGCTGCCGGGTTTTCCGGAACTATTATTTTTTCGATGCTTGGATTATGTATGGGCATGGCAATCGGAGATATCCCGACCATTCGGGCTTCTAAAAGGGCAATTTTTTGACTTTGATTTTGAGAAAAAGAATGAGAGGGAGTATTTTGATTGGAGGAAACTGCCAAACTGGCAGAAGAATCTTGACAGTTTAAAATTCCAGGAAATGAATTCTCCTCTGCCATTTTTTTTTTGTACTTTTTTTTTTTGTGTTATTTGTATTATTTTTTTGGGTACAATTCCTCTTTTACAGTTTTTAGGGTTTTTAACTGCCTTGTTATCCTTTCTACTTTATCAAAAATGAAAAAAGTGAGAAGAAGAAGAAGGAGAGAGAGAAAGGGGGAGAGAGGAATAGAGCGGGAGAGAGGGGGAGAGAGGAGGGGAAGAGAAGGAAGTTGGTTAGCATTCGAATCAGGCTTTCAAATTTGTTTAAAACAGATGTGCAATTACAATTAGGGTTAGAAAATTTTGTCTATTTTGGAAATTTTTAGGGTTCGATTTTAGTCGTCCCATTGATTCCAAACTTCCAAAACCTCAAAGAAGAAAAAGACAAAAAGGACATGTACTAATTCATTACCAATATATTCTTTAGGTAAGACATATTTCCATCCATAAAAAATAGTACAGAAGACAGTACAGACAATGGTACAGAAAAGAGTACTAAAATAGTACGGAATTCAAATAAAACGGCAGGAAAAATGGAGAGTTTTTATCGAGTTCCCGCCAAAACCGAAAGTGGCGCGAAATTGGACATGGCAAAGATTTGAACCATAGATCGCAGCTTACGAATAATAAAATAGATTAACTAGACGTCGTACGAAACATACATTTTATCAGAATCATACTTTATAAAAGTACGAAGTAAAAAATCGCGCGAGACAAAGTTTGAAGTTTGAACATTTAAAATGATGCGTACGCAAAATAAAATATCCAAGGGTCGCACAGTTCCGAAGTACCAGATTTACGGTTCTATGCAGTTCACAGTCGCGAAGAACGATCAATTTAACAGGAGTATGTTCTGCGGACCCTCTAAGTTTTGCTTGGAGACACCGTATCCAATGCTCATCGAAATATCTTCGCTAAACTGTACTTTCCAGGATTTTCCGTACGATACAGCCTGTTCCATTGACGGCTGACGGCCACTGAGCACTTTCAAATTTTCAATACATTTCTGACCGGCAATTACAGTACCGTACCATTAACTGCAGAAAAACCAACACGGCAACAAGAAATCGTCGTGCTTTTCATTTTGAGTTAGGGTGCTTTTATTTTCCTTGTTGTTGCTTCCTTTTTTTAGGGGTGGGTTCTTGTCGCTCTTTTTGTTTTTGCTTTGCCCTTTTTCTAAAAGGGAAAAGCATTGTAGTCGCCTTCGTCTCTGGTGACAACGAGAATTGACCGTCGATGTTTTATGTGTAAGATCTTGAACAGTTGAGGGTTTTGAGTTAGGATTGGCGTCTTTGGTGACAAAGGAAAGGGACACGTGGTACAATCCTATTTGTTGTATTTCACGTGGTTGTAGTGGTATGATAAATGTCCAGACAAAATCGACGTCACGCCAAAATGTCGTGTTATCAATACCGGTTGAGTAACGTACAGTATCGTACGCTAAATTTTTTCGCGTGCCATTCCGTACATCACGTCGATTTGTCGCTTTATCAATATCCGTACACGCCAAAATGTCGTGTTACCAATACCGGTGAAGTAACGTACAGTTTCGAACTTTAAATTTTTGCGCGTGCGATCCCGTCACATCACGCCACGCTGTCGTGTTCTCAATTTCCGTACACTACTGTTATTTCAGTGTTGGCGTGAAGTACGATGTGTCGTGATATCAGTACACCGCCAATCGTTATTAGCGTGTAAGTTTTTTTAGCGTATACGAATAATTAGCGTGGTTTACGCTAATTGGGAATTTGAAAATTTTCGAAGAAATCGTCTATTCTAATTAGGAATTAGGG
>JBBHKE010001223.1:84935-109935 GCA_037447655.1 Zygnema cylindricum
TCTCTGTTTCACCTTCCCCACTCTCCCTATTCATCCCCCTCTCCCTTTCCGTCTCTGTCTCCGTCTCTGTCTCCGTCTCCGTCTCCGTCTCCGTCTCCGTCTCCGTCTCTGTCTCTGTTTCTGTCTCCGTCTCCATCTCCGTCTCCCTCTCTCCCTGCAACTTCCTCTCCCTCACCCCTTCCACTTTGTCTCTGGGGGACGGGAGAGGGAGTGGATAGCAGAAAAGTGGTAACTGGAAAGAACTGAAAGACTCCTAGCAATTGTGAAAACAGGCAGATGTTACAGTAAAAATGGCCACAGGAAGGATGAAACTTATCTGTGGGGAAAGTGTGATAAACGGAGAGATTGTGATGTTTGTGTGTCTGTCAGTGCAATTAGGTTTGTCAGTGAAGTTAGGGTTTGACAGTGAGTGCAGTTAGGGTTTGACAGTGTAGTTAGGGTTTGTCAGTGCAGTTAGGGTTTGATAGTGTAGTTAGGGTTTGTCAGTGCATTTAGGGTTTGATAGTGTAGTTAGGGTTTGTCAGTGCAGTTAGAGTACGACAGTGTAGATAGGGTTTGGCAGTGTTAGTTATGGTTTGTCAGTGCAGTTAGGGTTTGACAGTGTAGTTAGGGTTTGGGAGTGCAGTTAGGGTTTGACAGTGTAGTTAGGGTTTGACAGTGTAGTTAGGGTTTGTCAGTGCAGTTAGGGTTTGACAGTGAAGTTAGGGTTTGGCAGTGCAGTTAGGGTTTGACAGTGTAGTTAGGGTGTGACAGTGTAGTTAGGGTTTCAGTGCAGTTAGAGTTTGACAGTGTAGTTAGGGTTTGACAGTGTAGTAAGGCTTTGTCAGTGAAGTTAGGGTTTGACAGTGTAGTTAGGGTTTGACAGTGTAGTTAGTGTTTGTCAGTGAAGTTAGGGTTTGACAGTGTAGTTAGGGTTTGACAGTGTAGTTAGTGTTTGTCAGTGAAGTTAGGGTTTGACAGTGTAGTTAGGGTTTGACAGTGTAGTTAGGGTTTGGCAGTGCAGTTAGGATTTTTGCAGATCGGCAATTTCAATCGCCAGTATTTCCAGTCCGTCACTTTCCGGACAGGACAGTTAGTCAGTAAGGACTGTGACGCGTGTAGACGTACTGGCTTTGGACAATCTGCCTGACAGGCAGTAAAATATATTGCGTCAAATCTGTCCTTTCGATATTGTACTATTTTCTACTTTACTGCAACATGGTTAAAGCATTTTTAAAACACGAGCCGTACAGTACCATCATGTGTCATACCTTATAAGTTGTAAGTTGTAACAGTATGTATACGGTTCTTTGCTTAGAAGTTTCCCGGCTACCAGCCACACCGTGAATACGGTTGGCAATGTTTTTTACAAGGTGTACCCTACTGTTCGTTTCTCTGTACTTTTACTGTACTTTTCTGGGCTTCATGGCATATATTTGATGCGTTGATTTACAGTAACAGTACGCCGGGAATCGCTATTAGTGTTAGTAATTTTTTCGCCACTTAAAACATCTTTTCTCCGTACACACTTGTCTGATTTTCAATCTGAGACCGCCGGTTGGAAGTGGATAATCTTACCTTTCAATCGCTACCGTCAGATCCACAATCTGATAGTGTGTACGGGGAAAAGTTTCTTTTAAGTGGCGAAAAAAGATTAACACTAATAGCGATACGCGGTGTAGCGCACACGTGTCTGCAAGTTGCCATCAAGGCGCGAAAAGTTTCAAAGTGTCCTTACAATTTGCAACTTTACAACTGCACTTTACGACTGTCCAACTTCACTATTTGTTGAAGTTACCAAACTTACATAGTTTACAATTTTCGACTTTCTCAGCTCGGCAAGTGAAGCGGCAGCAAGGATCAAGCGGCCGCCATGGCCGGCCTATTGCCGCAATACGACTGGCGGGGAGCTTTCGCTCAGCTTTCGGAGCGTTTTCCAGATTTGATGACGTCATCGTCCGTACAACTGTTACTCTCAGAGAAAATCCAGGCGTACACGGTTTGTCACTGTTCCAAAACTGGGTCTGGAAGCGGGAGTTTTAGGGTTTAAGGCTATTTTTTTAGGTGTTGTTTCAATGATTTGTGATAAGGAACAAGGTTTTTTTTTTTCTTTTGTTCCACTACCGTCAAATGTTGTGGATAAATTGTAGATTGCTGCACATTAAATTGATTTAACATGTTTTTGAATGAAGTTGATTAGAAAAATGTAGGAATCCTACTGTTTTCTAGCAGCTATAGCTGCAATTTCGGGTTTTATGACGCCTTTGAGGTTTATTTAGAATTATTAGCCAGAATTGTTAACTAGCTAGAATTATTTCCGCGAATTAATTAGGTCTATTTTGATGTTTATTCTGGGGTTTGTTTCAAAATTGATTTTTGTAAAGACAATTTAATTGTAACCTCAAAGTTGTCTTTTTTATGAGATAAAAATGTCCATATCAATTCTTGTTGTGGCTGTTTTGGGTTTTGAGCTAATTAAGATATTTAAGTTAGCTTAAAAATTAAGAAGCTACACCTCCCATCGCTATTAGAGTTAATACTGATTTTCCTTCAACACTGCTAATTAACTAACTCTAATACACCGCCCATCGTTATTAGAGTCAATACTAAATCTGCTTCGACACTATTAATTCATTAACTCTAATACACCGCCCATCGCTATTAGAGTTGATACTAAATTCGCTTCAATACTACAAGTTCACTATCTCTAATAAACCGCCTGTCGCCATTAGAGTTGATACTAAATTTGTGTCAACACTATCAATTCACTAACTCTAATACACCACCCATCGCTATTAGAGTTAATACTCTTCAGCATGACTTGTTCACTAACTCTAATACGCCGCCCATCGCAGTTAAACACTGAATTTGTTTCAACACTATTAATTACTAACTTTAATACACCTCCCATCACTATTAGAGTTAATAAATTCGCTTCAACACTTTTGATTCAATCATTCTAATACACCACTCATCCCCATTAAAGTTGACACTAAATTCATTTCAACTTTCTTAATTCACTCACTCAAATGCACTGCCCATCACTATTAGGGCTAATACTTTTTTTCCCTTCAACACTACTAATTCACTATCTCTAATACACTGCCCATTGCCATTAGAGTTGATTCTACATTTGCTATATACCGCCCGACACAATGAGAGCTAAAACTAAATTTGTTCCAACACTATTAATTCACTAACTTTATGCACCACCCATCGCTAGTCGAGTTAGGGAATTATTAGCATTTACATTTTATTTGAATTAACTACACTAAATAACGTGCCACAACCTGGCCTGATTTGAGCCACTTAACTAGGGTTACAAACACTAATGTATGATTTTGAGTTAATAAGTCTCACTCGAAAGAGTGTTGAATTATATTAGCGATGGGCCAGTGTTATTCACTAACTCTAAACAACACTCTTAGCTATTACAGTTTGTGAATTATTTGTTTGAGCACTTTATTTGAGTTACCTACACTAATTTTTTTTTTGGCACGTGGCTGATTGTGGGCCGCTTAACTGAATAGTGTTGTTAGCACTGGTTGGGTCAAATGTCACCCACTCGCATTACTGTCCTAAACTGTAATAGCGATTTAAGATAATTTGATTGTTAAGCTAGAAAATCCAGCAAAGTATCAGAGTTAATAACACTAATTTGGTGCCGCTTTTTTTTGCCCGCTGTCCACAAAATAGTGTTAATATGACTCATTGTTTTTTCTTAACGCTTATTCGTTAAGCGGTTCAAAATTGGCCACGTCATTTGCAAATGAATTAGAGTTAGTAACTCATAAACTCCACGATAGTAATTTCTTTGCTCTAATAGTTTTTCACAATACATTTCCCATCGCTATTAGAGTCAATCACTCTACTTCGAGTGCGTTTTTTTGTTTTACGCACTTTTAGTTAAGCGGCCCACAATAAGCCGCTTGGAAAAATTAGTTCAATGCAGTTAATTCTAAGAAGGTGTTAATACTAATAATTCACTAAATCTAACAGTGGTCCACATTGTACTATATTGTTTTCCAATTCAAGATTTTTAACCACTTCAAATAGCAAGAAAGTCCTTTTCTTTAATTTAAGTCCTGTTTGATAGCATGAGCCTTTGTGGACCTATCAGTCCACACTATTACTTTGTTCATGTTAATGTTGATTTTAGCGATAAGTATATTTGGTTTTTGGTTTTATCCAAATGATTGATCAAATTTTAGAAATCGAAAGCATGTTAGAAACTATCCAGACATTATGTGGGACACATGCTCTCCCTATCTTCCTCCATCTTTTTTCCCTCTCCCTTCCCTCCTCTCTCCCTCTCCCTCTCTCCCTTTCTCCATGTATGTATAGAAATAAAAATAATTTGAATACCATTAAGAGAGACTACTTTTTGGTGGCCCAAAATTGACCTTTCCAAAATCAATCTTTCAAAGATTGAATTTCCGAAATTGATCTTCCATTGCTATGATAATATATTGTGATGATTGAATCGTTTAAAGACATGGAGCATTATTTAAAACCGAACATCTCTGGTAGTTTTTTCTATGTATGTTGTATGTAAAAAAACATCATGGTTAAAAAGTGAACAATTTAATCATCAACATTAAATCAAGCCAAAGCATTTTACTTTCAGATTAGAAGAAATCATAAAATTACGATGTTTTGACTTTGCCTTCTCCCTTGCAGAGGCAGCAGGCAACAGATCTTTCTCTGTCAACCGCCCAGTCTTTGCTTTTAGACCCCCTTTATACCCTTCCAGCAGCTGGAGTTTTTCGACCAATTTTGTTGTACCTTGTGGAGTCGGCCATAGACCGCTTGGGACAACCTCAGGGAAGTCTTTCGCATCATATCGGAAAGGAAACTCAAGTCAAGGTTCCTGAACCTCCATGGAATTTGACTAATCACGAAAGGACAGCTGTCGCTCTTTCACTACTACTAGAAACCACTCCTCAACTCTTGGGGTTCGTCACGCTTTTCTCTTCACACTAACTCACTCTTCCTTATTTTGTAACCGTTTTGCTTTTTTTTTTTTTGAAGTGAATTGTTCTTTGTTGCTTCTGTAAGCATGGGCTTGCGGAAATAGGCCACTTTTTTTTTTTTTCTTTTCTATCCTTAAGCTGTAGTGGGAATGCTATTTTTTTTCCCTTTATTTCTGACATTGATGAATATTTCACGGTGCATGGGATGACAGACTGGTGTTACGTTACTTCTCCTTCTCGCCCTCCCCATTTGAGCGTCTTATCAGGCTTCGTTATAGTTCTTTGGAAACTGATACTGAGGTCAGTTCACTTAACAAAATGCTCTCAATTTTATATGCGGTTGCCAAGTGCCGTTTCTTGCCGAATTCGCGAAAGTTAGTTTCAATACCGTTTTAACATTTTTCTGTATCATGACATGTCTTTTTCTTAACATTCACTCCATTCATCAAGTCAGATTTCCTACTCAATGCTGCCATTTTTTTTTTTTTTTTCTTTTTTATGTTTTTTTTTTCCCAAATGGGCCGAATTCTCTTCCTAGCATCTAATTATAGCATTACATTAATGTGATTTCATACGCAGTTTTAAGAGCTCCCAAAATTCACTTTGGATTTTCCTCCTGCGAGGAATGAACAGGATGAGCGATTGATTATTTCTCGCCACACATCTCGGGAGTCTTTATTCTTTCTTAGGGGTATTGATACTCAGTTTTTCTTGTGTCAAATTTCAGGCTCGTCTACCTTTGTTGACTGTAGCTTGGGCTTCTCTCCGTTTTCTTAAATTGCATCTCGTGGAATTCAGAAATCTTTGGGACTGGATGCCTTTTTTGGACATTCTTTTTTGGAGGAAAAACATAGATTCGTCAACGCCTCTTGTTCTTGCAAATTCTGAAGAGAGAGAACGTGAGGAGGAAATGGATGTGCGATTTTGCGCCTCTCAAATCATATCTATAGTGTTGAATATGAATGATTCAGCAACAGAAAAAATGATGGCTTTTACTGCTGGACTTTCCAAAGAGGAAGCTTTCAAATGTAATTTGAGGTGGGTGGATATGAGAGTTAAACCCTTTTTTCTCTTAAACCTATTTTTAAACCTTTTTCAAAACACCACTTAGTTTAGCCTTTCCGGTTCGTTTGTGTGTTGTTGACAAGACTATAGCTATGTGTCTTCCATGGAATACAGGGGGAGAGTGTATGTGTAAGGTGTGTTTTTTAGGAATTATTCAACTTGTTCATTGGATTTTGCATTAGTGTTAAAATCGATTATGAGATGGTTGATTGGTGCACAACCAACACTATTACTATCAATTATCGCCATTGCTGTGAATTATTCTTATTATTATTTGTGTTTATTCTAAACGAAGATTGTAAATTATCGCTTTTAAGGCGGATAAAGTGAACGTGTCTGGTAAAAAACTTGCAGTAGTGTTTAGCAAATCTGATCTGTGAGCCTCGTACAACATTTTTGTGGTTTACAGTATTGTTAGTTTGCTTATGACTTTGCTATAATCAATGGTAAATACATCCACTGTTGTAACATCTTCTGTTTTTTTTAAGCTGAGTAATATGGTCATCTTTGTGTGTAACAACTCATTGTCAACAAGACATGTCGTATTTGGAGTGGATGACTATTGGGCAATGCACATCAATGTCAACTTTTGATCATTTAGGATAAATAACTGGCTGGAAACTACACCATGAATCGCTATTAGAGAAAAGGACTTATCAGTGTGGTGTTTTTATTACTGTTATTAATTCTAATTCTTTTCTGAACGACGTGGCCGATTTTGAATTGTTAAAGAATCAGCGTTAAGAAAGAAACAATTAATGTTGTTAATTCTAATTTGTGGTCAGTGGGCAGAAAGAATTGGCTTCGAATTAGTGGTATGAACGCTAGTAACGATTCACCTGTGTACGGACTTAATTTGCAAAGAACATGGATGACCATCCTTCGTAGAATGACTATTTCTCCTCTAGTTTTGTTCCACTGTATAAACCCATCTAGGAGAGCAAAGGAGTTTTTTGTGTTAGAGAATTTCGACGACTTTGAATATTAACATGTTGAGTTTATTTGATCAGAGTACACCATGTATCGCTGTTAGTGTTAATGTTTTTTTTGCCACTTAAAACATATTTTTTCCGTACATACGTTGCGGATTAAGGATCCGACGGTTGCGATTGAAAGGCAAGATTCCCAGCTTCCGATTGGCGGTCTCAAATTGAAAATAGGACAAATGTGTAAGGAGAAAAGTTGTTATAAGTGGCGAAAAAATTATTAACACTAAAAACGATACAAGGTGTAGTGTATTTGTTATTGCATACGGATTTCAGACTCCTAATCATGCACCTGACTGTCAAGTGCTGATTTATTCGCCCATTTATTCAACGCTTGGGTTTAAGGTATCAAAGAAAAAAAAACTGATCAAGTTTTAAGGGATCGCAGATGGTTATCCACGGGCCAAGAAATTGCCGTCGAGAAGGCAAGGATGTTCATCAATTCACCCACTGCAACAGAAAGTGGAAAATTTATATGGCATGACTCTGTTACTCAAAGCAGAAGCGAAGTCACATATCATGTTACAGTTTGTGGAATCGACCTTCCTGTGAGACAAGACCGGAAAAAAAGGTTATTGGGCCATATTTTTGTATATGTACATATGTTTTTACAGTGGTGAATATCGATATGTGGAAGTACAGAAAATTATAGAATAGCAGAGAGATTCGGGTCTCGTGTAATGGGCGATGAAAAGGGAGATTTTTTTCTGTAATCGGAAGAATAAAATGAATTTTTGGTCAAAGTTGTCGCTTTATTCTAGCAAAAATTCTATGCGAAAATTCACGTACGCGGATATTGACAAAGTAAGGATTACCAAATGATGCTCAAACTTGTCTATTTTTAAAGGATTTAGAGTTTAAGCCCTCTCTCTCCCTCTCTCTCTCACGCTTGTTGGAATTGCTCTTTGTTAGAAGCTTAAATGCCATAGCCTAGCATTCTGTCATCCCTAGAATTATAGCATCGTCTTGAATTCCGTTATCTAGATATTCTTCTTCTAGTCGTCCTCTTTGTCTTATTTTAGCTACTAGGCTCTAGCATCTAGATTATGGATCTGGTTCAGACTTTCTTATCACGGTCTACAAAGGATCTGGTGATCATACCTTTTCGAGGTCACAAAACCACTTTTGAGTCCAGAGGGGTCACTCTCGTGACATTCTCCTTTGGTGTTTAGCGGTTTGTAATATCAAAGACATTATATAATTCCAATTACGAAACAGGCGTTTTCTGTATTTTACTCTTACGTCTACTTCCTTCCATACCTTTTTCATCCTTTGTCATGTCTCGAATTCAATTACGCTGTCTCCCCACTCTTTCCCTTGTTCTCTCTCAGATCTTAACTATTTGCTAGTTTGTATTATATTGGGAATCATCTGTCCCTCTCTCTTTCCCTCTCTATTCCCATCCCTCATTGTCTCCCTGCTCTCTCTAACTGTTTCTTGGTGTTTTTTGTTCTTCGAGTTTCAGTTCACCTGCAGATGTCGAACTTGTTATGACCGCGACTACAAAGAAAAATGTGGAAGCCATGGTTATGGCAGTTTGTCAGAGAAGACCTGTTTTATTAAAAGGAGTATCCGGGGCAGGAAAATCAACTCTTCTTGACGCAATTGCTCTTTTAACGGGAAATGACGGTTAGAGTTACCTCGCATTTTCCTGGCGGTATTGGTTCAGTTTAAATCTGCTTGCAGGCAAATTGTTGTTCACAAATGTGGAAGTTTAGAGAGCGTTTAGGACAAACGGAGAGAGGTCTAACTGATTCAGGGTAGGAGAAAAATAACTTATTTTTTACAAGAATTATATGGCGAGGAGAATGGTAGTTGAAAGATTGTTTATGTTCATGTTCCTTCATCAACAACATTATAATGGAAATAGTATTACACTGTATCCTCTTTCAGCATGGCTTTGTAAGAGAACAGGTTTTTGGGACTTTCTATTTGATGCTGTTTGGTGGGTGTATTTTTCTAGACTCTTTTTGGTAGTCAAACCAGTTTTCTGCAGTTGTACTCAAATGCGTATGTTGTTATTTTATGCCTTTCTTTTGCAGATATGGTACGAATTCATGTGGATGATCAAATGGATAGTAAAACTCTTCTTGGTAGTTATGTTTGTACGGACATACCAGGGGAATTTCGTTGGCAAGCCGGAGTTTTAACTCAAGTGAGTCTTCCTCTTTTGTAAAACATCTCTGAACTGTGTCCACTATTATTATTATTATTATTATTTTAGTATGGCAATCTTTAATCCAATTAAAGGCGTTTCAACAAGCAAGTCTTCCTCTTCCGTGAAAAATCAGCTCAATTTTTTTTTTGGCTGACTATATGAACAGTTATTTGTGATCCATCTTGAACCGCGCCCATTTTCTTGATCATCTCATATTTTGAGGAGATTTTCGGGTCTGGATGTGGGCTGGTCAAAGGTGTCCCTTGTTTGCGTTTCTGTTAATATTGACCTTTATGAACTGAAAATAAATAGGGTGTCCCTGGGCTGGCTTTTTTTAAACAAAATTTCAAATCCTGAAAATCGAACACCAAAGTTATCTAAACCTGAGAATGTCCTGCCTGCCATTTTGAACCTAGAACTTAGTCAAAGGGAATGGAAAGGAGGAAATTGATGTTCAAATTCCTGTTATTCATCATCTTTAGAATGGTACTGACAGAATTTCAAATCTCTTAAATATCAGTCGTTAAAAGTTTTTTTTTATAGAATGCAAAAAGTTATAACCAATGTGTATTTTTATGAACGGCCTCGATAATCAATGTATTTAGCCGATAATCTGATATCGCTGATTATTACGGTATGTCGACGTTGATATAGCAATATCATCAGCAACCATACCAAAATTCTTTACTATTTAAATATTTTATGGTACACTACACAGTCCCACTACGTTATGAATTGCCGTACGATTGAGTTTGCCTGTAACAAATGTATGATTGTACCCTGATTCTTACTTTTTCACATTTTGTAAATCGAGTGTTTGGTGAAAATTTGGCGAGTTATATTTTCTGTTCCATAAGACTTATGTACAAAGTACACTTTCTTATGTACACTTTATCGGTCCGTTATCGCCAGTTCCCCGATGTTGAACTTTACCGACATAGTCGATAAATATCGGGTATCTGTATCATGATATACCAATATCCGGATATATCGACTCTGAATTTATTTGATATACAACACTTAAAAAAAGGCTTGATGTCTAAGATCTCAACATAAGTTCTTGCGTTACTTGTGGATTAAGATTTTTGTGTTTTTCAAATTGCAAAATCATTGTGCCTTCTGAGTGTGTTTTTTTCTCTTTTTCTGGTTTTGATGTTTTTCTACGGAAAAAATTTCAATGCAGGCGGTTACTCAAGGCGTGTGGGTGGTTTTCGAGGACATTGATCAGGCCCCATTTGAGATCTTATCTGCTCTTATCCCTTTGCTAGAGGATCGAAGATTATTTATACCCGGGCGGAAAGAAATGGTTCAAGCAGCTCATAATTTCCAGATTTTTGGAACGGAGACTCGGACTAACAGAGGCAGTAAGCATGGTGGTAAGTTGTTTAAAACAGTAAGGATTTATGCTGTATTGCTTATCTCTGTTAGTCTAGGGGAACTTTTATTATTGAGCTTGTAATTTATCGCCATTGAACATAGGTTTTTTAACATAAGCTTCAGTTGAGAGGGACGAATGTCTGCAAAGGTTCTTAATGTTCAAGAACCATTTTATCTTTCGAGTTAAAACATGCACAAGGATAATCGGTGGTTTGAATGTTAATTGATGGACTATGTATGTGAGGTTTACCATTGTTCGTAATTGTTGTACTCGTATGAAAATTGACACGATTTATTTTACTATACTCGTACAATCTATTACAATTGCTCATAGTAAATTGTTTAAATCCCGTTTATGTCCCGTGTTATAGTAACCAATGGTGTAGGCTTCCACCCTGGCTGGTTATTGTAGCTTAATCTCACTTTGGAAAATGACACATATGAGTTGCAAACAAAGGTCCTCAGTTGGTTAACAGTGCGCCACGTTCTTTTTCTTGTTGAAACTACTGCTTTGACTATTGCTGAAATTATTGTTGAAGACATTTTTTAATTGCAGCATTCAATTGCAGACAAAACTGTCAATGCTTTCAAGTTTTCGTTTGAGTCTAATAAATGGATATCTATGGAGTGGTGGTTTTTGTATAATTTAAATTTAAGTTTTGAATCCTTTCTTTGAAATTCTTAAATTTTGTTTGACTACTTTAAACTACTTCCTTTTTTTTTGTTTTAGGTTTGTGTGTTTCTCAAATTTTTTCGTGTTATTTCAGTATCTTTTTTCGTAAACTGTGAAGGCGAAAAGCTAGTAGCGGAAGCTGTACTATAAAAAAAGCAAAAATGTGCACGCATCCTGTTTATGTAAAAGTGGAGTTATGTTCTGCAAATACGAACAATCTGTAGACATGTCTCATCATGTCGCCACCTTATGGGATTCAAAAAATTACATTTATTTTTCAGGCAAGGATATTTTGAGTAATCTGTGGACAAGTGTCAGTATCGACGCTTTGCCAGATGACGAGCTCGCAGAGGTTCTAAAAACGTCTTTCCCGGTTTTATCCAATCTGGTACCGCAAATTATTGGTATGTGCTGAACCGTATAAAAACTGTGTGAATTGAGGAAGAATTTGAGCTGGAACTAACAGTTTTTGGGTCAGCCAGTAAATACGCTCGGGCTTATTTTTCGCTTTTGTAAATTTGTGTTTTTGCCTGAGAACTGGACTAGTGTTCTATACCTGTTAGGGTAGGTGGAATCAAACTGGTGGGTAGACTTCCCAGATTTAGTATCTGATTTTCTTGGGAAAACTTGTCAATCTGAATATAATTTCCCCATGTGAAATGTCATCTAAAGAGAAAGTAAAAAACACATGCGATTTGTTGCAACCTTTGCTCTCTTGTAGAACTAATTCTGTGTGCTGAGCCATTTGCTATGTAATTGTGGCAATTTCCAGAGACTCTTTGCTTGATGGGAAGCTTTACCGGACAAGGGAGTGATGGATTATCCGGTGTTTCTTTACCTTTGATTCATATAAGTAGGCAATTTTCAATCAGGTAAGACAACGTATTTTCTAACGCGTTCGTCTCTCTGATTGACAGTTGGAAGTAAATGAAAAATCCAGTCTTTTTTCGGTGTGCCTTTCTCAGGTTAACGGTTTGGTTACATGGGAGCCCTCAAAAAAATGTTCGACTTCGGTGAAAAAACGGTTACCATGGCTTTTTGCTAGTACCCTTTTTCATTCATAAAGCTGATAAAATTAACAACATTTTTGGATATCCTGTCTGTACTTATTTGCCTTTTCATACAACAGCGCATTTAGGAAGCGGTATTATCACAAAGCTGTGATATTTGAAGCCCCAGATGTGATAGAGGAAAAAAATTGCTCATTCTGAGTGGGACATAGTACTTCTGAGAAAATGCCATGGTTGCTGTTTAGAAATTTCACGTAGACAGGATTCAACTGGAGAACTTTTGGTTTTTCTCATCTTCTCTCATCAATCGACATACCTTTTCCCGTGCAGAGATGTAATGAAGTGGTGTCAACGAGTGGTGAGTATGGGACCAGAAGCATTTTCGCGACCAATTTTGCCATTACTTGTGCGAGAACGCATTTTTCTCGAGGTAAAATACACATCCATTTTGTCGAAAATACCATTTTTGTTATTGCCATTTGTCAGGGTTTTTGTTGACATGTGAGGTTCCTGCCTGGCCACTGAAGGCAGTGCCTGTCGTGAAAATAATGTCTTTTTAGAAACTAGTATATTTATGTTATCGGGTGTTTCAGAAAGCATAATATGATTTACAGAGAGTTGCAGGAATAGGTTTTCTTACTGGTTTCCACTGATAAAAGTGAAGTTATTTTTCACCGATAAGTCTCGGTTGCGAATTTTGCAGTCGAATTGTACTTCAAGTCATACGGCTTCATAATCCTGATTTATTATTCTTTTCATTACTGTTTTAACGTTGTTTTTAGTATTTTACATGATGCTAGGCATCACACGTGTGTTTTAAATGTGGTTTATACCAACACAACTTACTCATTTGACTCAATTTTTTAATTTGCAGCTGTTGTGATGTGGAATAATGGGTGCTTTCAGGATTTAAAATAACGTACTTTTTTTCTCAGAAATCTATTTTTGTATATTTTTTTGGGTGTTTGGACAGGGTGTGGATTGTTTTGCTGGCAGTCTTTCAAAAATTCCGGAACGTTTGCAAGTTATGACTGCGATTGCTTCCCAATGGGAACTCCCAATTGATAAAGTCAAATATTTTCACTCGTTATACAAACCGACAATTCAGGTAGTCATTATTTGTTTTTCTAGTGTTCATTTGCTTCTCTATTGCTGGTCGCTGCTGGGAATTGTGAATATTTGTCGCTCTCTATTGATTTTGTGATTATTGTTTTAGTTGGTCTGCATATCAAAAGTTTCTGTAGAGGGAGATGCAGTTAAAGAATGAGCCCAGTATATCTCCCCCTCTCTTCAAGTTGCTTGATGGCATTTTAATAAGGACAATTTTTCTAATGATTGTTTCTGTATGCCACTTACTACAATCAAGTTACAGCTCCTTCTCCCCTTCCCCTCCCCCTTCGCCTCCCCTCCCTCTCCCTCTCCCCATTCCCCTCCCCCCCTCCTCCCTCTCCCGTTCCCTGTCCCTCTCCCTCTCCATCTCCCTCCCACTCTCCCACTCCCTCTATCCTGCTTCCCCCTCTCCTTCTTCCCCCCCCTCTCTCTCTCTCTCTCTCCCTTAGAAGGAAATTGATTGCTGATTCAGGAACTAATTACTCGAAGATTGTCGCGTGTAGGTGACTCCCAGCGTTATACATATTGGTCGGGCAACTCTTGAAATTCAAGAATCTCAGGTATGTCGTTTGTCTTCTTATTTCTTACTTTGCGAGGTACATTATTATCACAGTCTTTTTAATTTCAAAAGAGAATGTAAATAATATTTTTGATGGAAAAGGTCAATTTCTGAGCCTAGTCCGTTTTGTTTTTCGGATTAAGTCTATTATCATTCACCACCGTTTGTACGGTCCATATATTTTACGAACCCGACTAAATTTGTCCACACACCCTCTCCCTCTCCCTCTCTCTCTTCCTCTCCCTCTCCCTCTCCCTCTCCATCGCTCCCCCTCTCTCTTTCCCTCCCTCTCTCCCTCTCCCTCTGTCTGTCCTCCTTTTCAAAATGGTGGGCTGTTTCTTTACGACAGATGTTCGCTCGTGGGCCCCACAGTAGTTCTTTTGCGACCACAGGATATACGAGTCGACTTATGGAACGGATTGCGGTTTGCATCGAGTCCAAAGAACCCGTTTTATTGGTGGGAGAGACAGGAACGGGGAAAACTGCAATTGTGCAACAGCTGGCTCAAAGGACAGGCAATCGTCTTATTGTTGTGGTAAGACATTTTTCAGAGGTGATCAAATTAGTTTTTGAGAGAATTGACAAGAATTCGTTTCTGGGAGGTATGAAGTTCTCAGATTTGCTCGTTTGTTTAGATGTCGGTGGTCAGATTTTACTTGCAAATTAGGTCCTTTTTTGTCTGTTGTCAAAATGGTTATATTGTTTTCTTTTCTTTGTTGGGTCCTCGGTCATACAGTAGAGTGCTGCTCTGTCAAACATGTGGTTTTTGTTTCGGTTCGTTGCATTTATTGAAATAGTGGAATTACCGCAGATTGGTCTTATATTGTTGCTTAGCTTTTTCTTTAACGTGTGGGGTTTACTCTATCAATTTGCTGTCAGTTTTTTCTTTACTTTCAAAGTCAACAGTTGGCTCTATATGTTGGGAATCTATGTGTTACAGTGCTCTTTCGGTACTTTTGGCAATACTATATTCTGTGAATTTCTGTGATTTTTTTTGCAGAACATGAGTCAACAGAGTGATAGTTCCGACCTTTTAGGTGGTTTCAAGCCTGTGGAAATGCAAGGAATATGTCTTCCATTACTGGAAACATTTATAAGACTTTTTCAACGTGCCTTTCCTTCTCAGGTTAGTTGGGATTTTATTTTATTAAAATGGATAACTTTTATTGTTATTTTATTTATTTATCTTTTTTTAAGTTAACAACAGACTCTCTGACCATCTCTCCAGTGCCATTCTGTCACCCCCCCCTTTTTTGGATGACTTTCCTTTTTCTTTTCTTTTTCTTTGTGAATTTATTTCTTTTACCCCTTATTTTATTGCTTACACTACAGGCAAGATAAGATACCTTTTGTTCTCATTATCTTTATGTCGAGCCTGACGTTTTTTCACTTTCTGGAGATACAGCAAAATTACGAATACCTGGCGAGGGTTCAAAAATACGTAGAGAAGAAAAAGTGGAGTCAACTTCTCAAAGCCTTTCAAGTAGCTTTGGGTCGAGTTTCTCAACTTCTTTCTCCTCCAATACAAACACAAGGAGAAAGTACGGATCCTTCGATTTTAACCGGAGGAGAGAGAAGTCCAAAGCGAAGTCGTCAGCTGAACGAGCAGGTGCGTTTAAAAAAAAAAGAGTGTCTTCAAAATGGTTAAAATGTTTTTTTTTGCTGTGTTATTTTGGTTTTGCTTTTGGTTTACAAAAACTTTTTTCCAGCCTATAACTGTTAGATTGTTTTTGTTCTCAACCAGTTCTGCTTACAGTCAAAGAGAGCCACGCCGGTTGAGTTTTCTCATGTTTTTTAGGAGTGGTTTTCAAATCCAAGATGTTAATTCCAAGAGGTTGAGGATCTTTGTTCCCCGCATCAATAAGAAGACACTGAATTGAAACGTGATTAAAAATTACCTTTGAGCTCCTTTTTTTCCCGTTTTTATTCTGAAATTGGCCGAAATGAGATAAGTACACGTATAAGTTGTAGACTTTACCAACTTTCCACCTGTATTCAATTTTTCTTCTAGTTGTTGGAGGAATGGAGATTATTTTCTGTGGAAGTTGCACGAGGAGAACGCCAAGTTGCTGCCGCAGAAAATGCGTTTGCTTTTGCATTCGTTGAAGGTGCTTTAGTGAAGGTAGGAATTGCAAAAACCTTATTGCTCATCTGTATTTTATACCGAGTTTTGCACTAAGGTTCAGTTTTGTTCTAAGTTTCCATCACACAATTTAGCAGTTTACTGAGTTTTTTGCTTGTTTCTATATTAATTCAGCAAATCAGCTGGTCTTACGTTGTCTCAAAATTTTAACTTAAATGTAGTTTTTAGTCAACGGCTCTGTGGGGAGGACGCAAAGTGTTCGGTAAATTTTAGTACGGCACAAGATAGTTGCTCAACAGGCTTGGTTTGCTGTTTGGTTTTTTTTTTCACGTGTACCTTTTCTCTGTTAGAAACAAAGTACTTCTTCACAAGAAACTGTCTATTGTTGGCAAGTCTTTTCCAACCCCCGCCTCTTTTTTCTTTTTGCTTGTCCTTAGTGCTCTAACATAGGGTATTGCTCCTAAGTCCCAAGAAGCTGTGAGAAATTCATTAAAAAACATGCGGAAGTTTGCATTATATTTGCAGGCTCTCCGTGAGGGACAATGGATTCTTTTGGATGAAGTAAATTTAGCCCCGGCAGAGACTTTGGAGAGACTCAGTGGAGTTTTAGAGGGTCGTTCAGGATCTGTTTCTCTAACAGAACGAGGTGACATGGAAATGGTACATGCCTCTTTTCTCTTTCTTTGTGGTTTTCTCTTTTTTTTTTGTGATTTTTCTCTTTTGTTATGCTTTGGAGTGCAATTCTGCCTCATTCAAATTTGAAAAGAGTATGTCAACTTTGTTTTATGCTTCATATCGTGTGCCTATCACAGTTTTTTTTTCCTCATTTGTTGTTCTTCACAAAATTTATTTATTTTCAGGTCGCTTGTTTTTCCTCGTCTCTTTGGAAAAGTATTCACCCCGTCTTTTCACCTTGTCGATGTGGATGGATCATTTCCTTTTATTATTGCAGAAAATGCGATCCACATGATCGTGTTATTTGAAGTCATTAAGCATAGTTTGATTATGAGTTAAAAGCCCTGAAAATCCGTTCAAGACCACGTTCAGAAAGTTTTGCACATCTGGTTATAAAGGAGGTGCAAGTGGAGAAATTCTTATCATGATTTTTGGTACTATACATTTTTTAGTCTATTAATAGGTTTAGTCAAAAGTTTTCTAAGCAGAAAATGTGCGAGAAAAGGTAGCAAGTTGTGGAGCAATTGCGACTCAGTTTAATGTTTCTCTGACCTCGCAGGTAGAAGGATTAACTCCAGTAGTTATTTGTTTCATTTTTTTTTTTTTTTGGGAAATGGTTCAGGTTCCTCGACATCCCAACTTCCGGATTTTTTCGTGCATGAACCCTTCTACCGATGTTGGAAAAAAGGATCTTCCACTCGCCTTAAAAAATCGTTTCACTGAATTTTTTGTCGATGAACTCACGTCCCGTGAGGACCTCTCTGTTCTTGTCTTTAAGGTAATATTACCATCTTTGTTTCATAAATAGGAACGTTGCTGGAAATTGTCAAGGTTAGAATATTTGAGACAAAAAGCGTAGATCCAAGTTTAGCATATAATATATTCAGGGCTGTTTTTGTGAAGGAAAGCGTGAAATTTTTTTATTGGCCTTCAAGATTTCTTGCAATTTTTTTTCAATTCTTTACGTGTCTTTTCATTCATTGATTTTCTTTAACCTTTCTTCACATTTTTAAAAAAATTCTACTATTTTTTAGAATGGTTAACAATTTCTCAAAATCCGTTTGCAGTACTTTGATGGAGCTTTGCCTTCTCCTCCTGTGGAAGATGTTGTCGATTTTTACCTTTCTGCACGAATTGAAGCCCAAGTGAGTTCAATGCTGAAAAACTCAAATATTAACCTGTTTATCCCGTAAATTTAAACACTATTTTGTGAAACTCGGATTATTTTAATTTTTGTAAAATGCATTTTTTTACATTTCATCTGAAATTCGTCTGGCCGGTGCCGTTCATTCACTATGTAGTTAGACCTAATTTTTTTGCTCATAGTTAAACCAATCGTAATCAAAGTTACAACATTCAATTGCATATTTGATTTCTGTCTATTGGCAGTCAGTTGCTTAAGTATACTCAATTCAATTATTCGACGCCTGCTTCATTCGTGGATTTTTTGACTTTTTTACGAATATTCATTATTTTTTCTTCATTTTGAACTTTTCGTAAATTTCGTATTTGCTCTACGACAAAAATGTACGGAAAAAAATTGACAAAAGTGACGTTGCGTCACTTTTGCTCGCGATATTTGCGTCCGACATTGCATCGGACGCACGAGATGATCCCGCAGACAAATTGAATTGACTTAGTTATTTTTGACGCGGCCGATCTTCTTATTGCGTCACAGTTTGGTGAAAGTCAAAGTCGGTCAACGCATTTTATAAACACTTCATTTGTTCCATGCGCCTATTCATTATTTTTTGGGTCTTTCATGCGGGCATTTTATGCGAATTGAACAACGACGCCTGCGGTTGACATCTATGTATTTATCATTCTCTGTTGGTTTTTCTTGCCAGGTTTCACTTCTAGATGGAGCAAATCAAAGACCCCATTATAGTTTGAGAACTCTTTCTCGGGCTTTAGAATATGTACGAGCTGCACTGCCCGTGTATGGTTTACAACGGGCTCTTTACGACGGGTTTTCCATGTGTTTTCTCACTCTTTTAGAGGTGAGTTTTTTTCTTTTTTTTTGTTTTTCTCTTTCACGACTAACAGGTGTGTTTCTCGAGCTGAAAGAATTTTCCGCTATCCCCACTTTTTTTGCCGAGATATGATGAGCGTTCGATGGAAGCATCTTTCATTTGCATTCGTCAAAATCTCATTCAAAATCCCTTGGTTTTTTTTCTTTTCCTTCTCTTTTGGACGTTACATGGATTTGATAGAAGTGAGCCGGAGACAAACTGCCATTTTCAGCTTTAATTTAATTAATCTAAAGTTTACTTTTATTCTTTTATCCTTTGCAGAAGTATCAATCTTTTTTTTTTTTTGCTTTTAAAATCCACTCATCTGCATCTTAATGTTTGGTTTATTTTCTGACTTTGCAGTGTGGAAGTGCTCCAAGGATGGAGCAATTGATATTGAAACATCTCTTGAACCAAAATAAGCCGGGAGGAGCTGTAATGAAAACCCTTATGCGAGCCCCTCCTCAACCGTCCCCGGATCACGTTCTCTTTGAGCATTTTTGGGTAGAAAGAGGAGAATTTAATATGGAAGAGGAGAAAACAAACGATCGATATATCCTTACAAATAGCGTTAAAGATCACTTAAAAAATTTGGCTCGGGCAGTTTTAGTCCGGCGGTATCCCATTCTGCTTCAGGTGATGATTTTTTGTTTTGTTTTTTTTTTGTATGAAGATATCCATTGTTTTTTCTCTGGGGATTGTTTCTAACTTTTTTTTTTTTAATATATTTAAATTGCAGGGCCCTACTTCAAGTGGGAAAACCAGCCTGGTAGAATATTTGGCCACCAAAACTGACCATCGGTTTGTTCGTATTAGCAACCATGAACATACAGACTTACAGGTTTGAATACGTCAAACTAAACTTAATCCCTCTCTCTCTCTCTCTCTTTCTCTCTCATCTCTTTCACGATTTCTGTCGTTTCTCCCTCTCTCTGTGTGTGTATATATAAATATATGTATTTTTATGTATTATATATAGAAATCATGGATCAGCATTCAAAGAGTTGTGCAAGTTTATTTAGGGTGCTTCCGATACTCAACTGGTAAGTCAAGTTTGAATTTACAATCATTGCATTCATCCTGAACAGCAGTCACGGTTTGAATTTGCTCTTTCCATCAACTTATCGAATTTTTATGACATTATGTTAATCCTTGTTTTTGTTCATTGAGATGGCAATTTTTTTGTACAATTTAAACCATTGGGCTATATATTAGTAGCTATTTGAGCCGGTAAATATATCATTACTGGCCATGGGACTGCCCATGGGAATGGAAATGCTGGTCAATTTCATGTCTTGTATTTTTCTTATCCTATCTTAATCCTATTTGCATCCAATAGTCAACAGATGTCCCAGTGTGAACCTTTTCGTCCTTTTAATGGGCATTAAACCAGCCAAAAACTGGTGTCAAATCATTATAGAAAGAGGCTAGTAACATCCAGTTTTTTCTCTTTGTGGAAAGTACCTGGGCTTATTTCAAGTTTCTATGTGGCTATTTACAGGAATACATGGGCACTTATGTTACATCTCTTTCCGGCAAACTTGTTTTCCAGGTGAGCTTTCCTCCTTTCCATCCATTAATTTGGTAATTTACGACATTCTACACTCATGATTATTATCTCATTTCGTTTAAACTTTTGTCTACCCACTGCCTCTTTTGAAACTTTTGTTAATATTGATATTTTGACGATAACAACAATAACAACGGCAAGACTGTAATTCTGTTTTTTATATTGTTATGGGTTTCAAGAATAACGATGACTTCCTTTGATGGACACGTGTTTTGTATTTGCAGGAAGGTATTTTGGTGGAGGCTGTACGGAAAGGTTATTGGGTTGTTCTTGACGAACTGAATTTGGTAAGTCAGAATTCTCTGGCTTAGGAATGGTTTTCATTTTAGCGGTTAATTGAATTATGATGGGTTTGGTTAATTGGTTATTCAAATGCAGAAAATACCTGAGGTGTAAGCACATTTTTTTGATTCTTACTGTGATGTTGTAACAGGCACCATCAGATGTTTTGGAGGCCCTCAATCGACTTTTGGACGATAATCGTGAGCTTTTTGTACCAGAGCTCCAGGTGGGTTTTTCACTCCAAGGAGAGAAAGACATGTATGTACCAAAAAAAAGAATGTGTTAGTGACTGATGTTCGTACAAAGCTTTTTCTTTTACAGAATTTTTCTGTTTTTGGTTGGTCCTCACATAAATTTGTCCATCTTGTGCTTTACGCATGAAGGGTCATGATTTCAGTGAAAGAAAAAAAGAAAGTAGAGTGGAACATGACATCATTTAAGATGTACTAGGATGGCATTTGTGTGATTTTAATTTGCTTTGGCTCGTGGTGCATATCAATGTACACTCCTGAGTTTTTCTTATTTTTTTATGTACGTTTAGAATATCTGCGATTCTTTTCCATCTACGCTTTCTAACTAAAAGTGCTTATTTACATGCTTTTTAATGCCTTAGTCATTTAGTAAACCTTTCCAAAATGCCGCTGCAACGGTTCAATTTTTTTCCTCTGTTTTTCCTTAGCAAAATTAAGATTAGAAGTGAAAACATGAAACTGGGTGGGAAGAATGCAGGTTACTGTGAAACCACATCCTCACTTTATGTTATTTGCGACTCAAAATCCTCCAGGAACTTATGGTGGACGAAAGGTATATTGCCACTCTAATTGAAATTTATCCGTTCTCCTGTTTTTTAAATTTTTATTTGAACTGTCGTTTTTGACCGATGGTGATTTGTGCACTATATAACATTTCTGGTTTGATTTTTATACCCATGATAAACCTGAAGGTTGCATCATCAAAATGTCATTTTGGCTATGAAATTATAAAGAGCATCTGAAAGAGTTCGTTTAAATTTCCTTTTACATGGAGAACATTTTTGCAAGCAGGTCTGCAGTAGGTTATACGGCAGTTGCGAAAATGAGCCATATGGAGGAACCCGAAGTTTTTTTTTGTTTTTTGTAAATGAGGAAACGAACTCTTGATTCAAAAGCTGTCTCATAGCTTGTTGCTTTCTCTGTATTACTCCAGACGACTCCTGTTAACAAAGTAGTCTGTAGGAACTAGAAAATGCGCAAAACTTTTGTCGTTTCTCGCTGCGTTTAGTAGGATATATTTGTCCTGTATTTGTTCTGCTTTGTTCTGGTCAAAAGCTTTGGCGTGTTCTTGATTTAAATGTCTTGTAATGAATGCATGCGAACTTATCGATACTTATTGTGGGTATCCTAAGTTTATTATTGTTATTCTTTTTGTTTCTTCTGAAATGATGCTGGCCTTAAGGTTTAGTGCTCGCTCCCACTTCTTGAAAATGTGATTTTTTTTTTCTTTGACAACAGTCGTCCATTTGTCTTCTTTTTTACAACCAGGTTTTATCCCGCGCCTTTCGAAATCGTTTTATGGAGCTTCATGTCGACGATATTCCCGATGTTGAGTTGCAAACAATTGTGGAACAACGCTGTCTTATTCCCGCTAGGTTGGTTCAACTCTCTCTCTCTCTCTCTCTCTCTCTCTCTCTCTCTCTCTCCATTTTGTTTTCCACGCCCCTTCACTCTCGCATTTAATTCTGATCTCTGGGTGCTCTCTCTCCACCCACTTTACATTCTCCACATACGGTTAGTTGAAACAAATGGCATAAGTATCGAGGTTTGGAGCCTTAGTTGTTTTCAACCAAAATCATGAATTTTGTTGCTGATTATTGTTTTCATTGACTTCTTGCTCAACTGTTCAACGTTATATTTTGTGTTTATCATGAAACATGTTTGACAATGTCAACCTTACTGTTGGAAAATTTAAAATTTCGTGTCGGAAATTGAACATGCATTCTAGACAAATTGCTAGTGTTGGGTATCGAGGATCATTTGCCGATATTCGATATGTATCGAATTTCAGGTACCCGATAATCGATATATCGCTTCAATATATCGAAAAGCTAAATATCGCGATATATCGCCAATGTATCGTATCGCCAACATATCGAGCCCTTTTTTTGAAAAAAAATATAACTATTCTTGCTACTGCAGCTAGTACTACTGCTGCTGCCAGTACTAGTGCTACTGCAGCTGATAGTTGTAGCTACTGCTACTCTAAATTAATAAAAATAATAATAAACTTTCACATTTTGTACACTTCAAACAATAATTAATAAAAATAATAATAAAAATTCACATTTTGTATACTTCAAAAAATAAAACCTAAAAATAAGAATAGAAATTCACATATTGTACACTTCAAAAAATAATGAATAAAAATAGTAATAAAAATTCACATTTTGTACACTTCAAAAAATAAACCCTAAAAATAATAATAAAAATTCACATTTTGTACACTTCAAAAAATAATTAACAATAATAATAAGTCTGCAAAATTATTTTTTTCAGATCATACTTTGACTAAATTAGTGTGAACTTTTCGTATGTGAATTTCTCTACGTACTAAATAAGTAATCAAATGAATTACAGAATTAGTACTTTTTTGTCGGTTACATTTTGCGGCGTCTACCTTTAAGTCACGAAAGGAAAATCACGTCGTACGTGGCGTATATTTGTCTTTTTCGCTAAAATAACATATTATATAAAATATTAAATTTGAAAAATACTATATATCGCGATAATTTATGTTGATCCCGGTACGATATATCGAGGACTCTGCTCGATTGATATTCGATATATCGAATATCGAAATTATCGCGATATGAATTTTCCCGATACCCAACACTACAAATTACAACACTAACTTATTCTATGTTAAACATTACACCCCAATTTGTTTTGTATAAACATGTAACCGTTAACAAGCACTTTTTGAATATTTACCTTTTACTATTGAAATTGGAGCAATCTCCCGACAATGGCCTCTCTGATCAAATAAATAATAATCCGTCAATGAGCATATAAGT
This sequence comes from Zygnema cylindricum, assembly GCA_037447655.1. Taxonomy (NCBI): domain Eukaryota; kingdom Viridiplantae; phylum Streptophyta; class Zygnematophyceae; order Zygnematales; family Zygnemataceae; genus Zygnema; species Zygnema cylindricum. The sequence goes on from JBBHKE010001223.1 coordinate 108,497, forward strand.
AATAAATCCGTAAATGATACTGTCCAAATGAATAATAATCGGAAAGTGAGCGAACAAAAATAATCCGATATTGAGTAGTAATTCAAAAATGAGCAAATAAATATTAATTCAAAAATGAGCAAATAAACATTAATTCAAAAATGAGCAAATAAATTATAATCCAAAATGAACAAATAAAACAAAAATCAGAAAACGTGCAATGATTCGTAAGTTGAAAATGGGCAAATAATAATCATTCAACAAGTAAATAAAATGAGCAAGTAAATAATAATCAGAAATAAGCAAATAAGTAATAATCTGAAATGAGAAAATAACAGTCCGAAAATATGAGCGAACAAATGACAATCCTCATTTTTTTTGGTGGGTTCAGTTATGCGTCTAAAATGGTAGAAGTGATGAAGGAGCTTCATCGGAGGAGACAGGCAAGCGCTATATTTGCAGGAAAACATGGATTTATCACACCTCGAGACTTATTCCGTTGGGCTCTTCGACATGGAACTGTAAGGAACAGCTGGTTCCTTTGCCTCATAGCATGCGAAAACTTTGTGAGAAAACTGCTTATTGGTAAATAGTGAGCATTATGTTATTTTTCATCTACGAAGAAGAATACATCTAAAAAAAAATTATCTTATTGCACTTGTTTCTGAAAATGGAATATTTGTATTTTAAGAAACACATTTTCAACCTACTAATTATATAAGAGAAATTCTGTTGTTTGTTTATTATATGACATTGTAAGGATTTGAGTAAAGTTTATTTGCGCTTCATGGGCCTTCTTCATATTGAGTTTAAAATCTCATCCATGCTATCTGTCAATTCTGAGCAGTTATATTACAGGTTTTGTTAAGTTTTGTTTTTTTATTTAATGTTAAGTTTTGGTACAGGGTTATGAGGAGTTGGCGAGAGACGGTTATCTGCTTTTAGGAGAAAGGTTGCGAGATGAGTCCGAGAAGGCTGTGGTTCAAAGCACTTTGGAGGGGAAAATGAGAGTGAAACTTGATTTAGAGGCATTATATGGACACCAAGATGAAATTTTTCAACGTCTACAAGAAGTGTTACAGATGCCAGAAGCTGAAGCTGCGTTTGGGAAGTACGTGGTTTGTCCCATTTTTACTATGTCATTATTTTACCTTTTTTACTATTGCACAATTTTTTACTATTTTACTACTACATCTTTATGGCAGCGATTACTTTTGTCAGCATTGGGAATGTACAGGTGTCGATGAAAACATCACATGTAGAGAATCACATATATGGGCAAATTTTCATCTAAAAGTGATTGAATATGTCATTTTTTGTCATTTTTTTTGAATATGTCTTTTGCAATTAATTGTGGCTGAAATGGCTGAAATTCCAAGAGAAGGGAAATTACACTGTTGAAATTCGCCCTTGTTTTGTTGGTAATTTGTTCTGTTTTGTACGTAACTGTTAGAATTTGT